>VZTU01019591.1:0-23685 GCA_013400835.1 Zapornia atra | reverse complement strand
AGAGGGGGCGGAGAGGGGGGAAGCCGGTGGTATAATCAGTCAGAGCCCATAGGAATGTAACCTCTGGAGTTTCCCAAATGATACTGGTGCAGTTTGGTTTCTGCAGCCATGCCAGTGATGGGCCGACACATGAAAAGGCACAGTGTGTGTGTATATATATATATGCACACACATATATATGTATGCACATATATACGCGTACATATAGCTGCACATACATATACACATACACACACGCAACCCTCCGGGACTTCCCCGGAGCGGTTGCCGGCCTCCCGCACGTGCCGCTAGATGGCATCAAACATCCTTGGCAAAGGATCAGGCTGAGCAAATGCTGTTTGCATCTCGTGCAGCGCAGGGTCGTTGTTCGTCTGGCCACCGCAATAGGCTTAGATTTCGGTTTCAGCTGCTTCATTTTGCTAAAACATTTTCTCGTGGAGGTTACACGTTACCTTGTAAGTGGAGAAGAAAAGCGTTCGGTTGTCCTCTAATTGCCCTTTGTGTTTTGCATGCTTTGCTCAGCACAGGAACTGCTTCTGAATTTATAGGGCTTCTATGAATTCTGGAGTTTTAAAAAGATAGAGATCCCAGTACTCTGATTGAATATCACAGCACTGAAAAAAGAAATTACTCTGCATTTACCCCGACATTTAATTCTGTAACAGTTTCAGGGCATACCTCTTCCCTAATCCCAGTGTCAAGAAATTCCTTAAAATAAACTGTCTTTAAAAGTATCTGCTCTCTCCAATACATATCTACACACTTGGTCACCCCGACTAACAATAGATGCACTTCAACCACACCAGTTTTCCTAGACAAGTCCACAAAAAAACCTATAATCAGTTAAATCACTAGAGGTGCAGGTGTCTATAACAGGGAAAGTAAGTGCACAATGTGTAGAGGAAATCTCAAATGCATATATTTCATTTCAGAGAAATCAATAATTAGCCTTCTCATTAAATTAGCCCTTTTGTCATTAGACAGAGGACTATATCTACACTGTGAAATAGACCTTTAAAAGGTCCCTTCCACCTCAAACTATTCCACAATTTTATGATAGCGTGCCAAGGATAGCACAAACTCCCTTTTGAATGTGTTAATATATAAGGGTAGTGTAAGCAGACCACCACCACGCCATCAGCATAAGTCTCCAAAGCAGAAGAGCCCCATTTCAGCATTTGGCCTTTGGGTTAGCTATCCTGCTAACACAGCCTTACAGTGTGAGGTTTCACAGTTCGCTTGTGTGGAACAAGGCACTACATCCCAGAAATCTATGTATTAGGTAAACTGGAAGAGTTGATCCCAATACTACTTTGTTTTTTTCTCTAGAGAAACTGGTGGCCTTAACCACTCATATAACTGATAGAGCTAACTATTCCCAAAAATGAGGAAGTTTGAACCAATATTATTTTTTACAAACTTAAGAGAGCTGTTGTGGAGCCAGCTTGAGACCTCCAGTCTCCAGCACCCTATGTGAACATGCCTGCATTGGTCTGGAGATCAGGTCTTCCCACAAACACCTGACCAAAGAAGGCCTGACTGGGGCTGTACAACCTGCGAGGGAACCTCTGCACCTTGGTAGGGTTTGTCCACTCTGTATTCTTTAGCTGGAAGCCTTGCCCATGCATCATACAGAAATTACTCCACCTAAACACAAGTTCCTCCTTCTATTACTTTTATCAAAGTTACCTTTCCCTCTCAATTTAATTTCTCTATTTAATCTGGATAGTTATGACAACACCTAAGTGGTTCCTAAAACACATTTACCAAAAAAAACCAACCCCAAAACATTTTCTTTCTGTCTTCATCCTATTTAGTTGTGAAGGAAATAGCTGAACTATTTTACAAAGTTTGATTCTGCTACAGACTGTACCTATTAGCTTAACTGAGAGCACAAACTGATTTGAAGACTTCCATTTAAGTGGCCAAGTCAAAAGAGTTTTGTCCAGTATCACACACGGGCTGCTACAAATGTAAGTTTCCACAGGAGGAAGTCTCAGAGGACTTCAGAAGGTTAGAAGGACCACTTTTCTCATTCCTTCCTATTCCTATCAGGACTGTGACAGAATAGAATTGCCATGGGACACTTCTCCATAAAGACTCCTAATACCAGAGTATGTCTAAGTAACAGTTGCAGTCATGCTACCTCTTCTTATCATCCTTCTTTTAACAGAAACTCGTACTGTGAATTTGTTCTATTGTTCCCCTTTTAGTTGTTACGCTTAGTGCTGAAGCTTGGAAAACCTCTAGTAACCTCCTGGGTTTATGTTATCTTGCAAGTGTTTTACATGGTGGCAGTATCAGTTTGATATCCTACTATCTTAAGATTAGGTTTTCACTCTAAAATAAATATAAAAATAATTGTTCAAAAGTCAGAGGAACTAAAGATATATAGCAACATATGTTTAACCCTTATCTACTATTATTCCCCAACTATGGTAGTAAATAAAAGATAATCCTTGTCACTTCCAGTCACTAAGGAAGAAAGTAATATTTCTAGAATGGGAAGACAATCATCATTTCCCTTTTTTCAGCTTTAGAATACTTTATCAGAACTAACTGGAAAGCTTCATTCTCTGCCTTACTGTCCAAAAAAAGGTTGTCAAGATAATGCTATTATATATAGATGTATAAACACCTTTTTTTTTTATTCCCTCATTTCAGCCAATGTATATGATGAGTACCTGGCCTGGAAACACTCACTTTCACCTTTAAAATCTTATCATTCTTTCAAGTAGCTGGTACTTAAGAAAATGTGTCTTCCCTCTCCTGACGTCTACCAATTCAACAATCACTTTTATTCAGCTCACTTGCCCCTAGCATTGTGCTCCATTTTCAGAATTTATACTTCCTGCCAGCCTCATTAATTTATTTACTTTTGCTGTTTCTTTCATCACACACGAGTATCTTTGCCTTCCGTGTTTGGCGGTCTCATTTTCAGAGAGTTCTGGTTTTGTTTTGGTTTTTTTAACAACCCATTTGCCTTGTATGTTCTCTTTCTAAATAGTTATCTTTCTCTGGAAGGGCAGATTTATCGTTGGCCTCTGAGTTAGCTCTCATGGCATCCTTTAACCTTTCGCAATTACAAATGACTTTGTGTGCATGCTAGGTGTAGTTTTCAAACAAGCCGTGGAAGTTACACACACAAAACAGGAGCCACAGAAAGGCATCAGTGGAAAAAACATAGAAGTCAGAGAATTGCACCTAAAAAGCAGGTATCAGCAAAGCAGTTATGGTTTAAGGACACCTCATTTCCAACCAGTATCCTGTATCTCTGCAGCACTGAATGTAGAAACAGTTGGAAGCTCCAACTGGTTTTTAATTTCTTCCCACAAACAGGCAAATTCAAAGCCAAGTACAAGGGCAGATGAGGCTTGATGGATTTTTTTTCTTTTCACTTTTGACCTTGCTCGCCATATAGTTCTGATCAAAACAAAAGGAATGCTGGGCCACAAAAATCTGTGTCCCAACCACGGAAGTATTAGGGTTTTTCTTTGTGTTAGGGTGTGGGGTTTGGTGCTTGGGTTGGTTGGTTTGTTTTTATGAAAATCCATTAGAATGCAAGGGCAGAGAATCAATGTTATTTATTCAAAACACCTGGTTAAAGATTCTTAAATATGAGGGCCCCTCAGTTAGACATTTTTTGATTACGTGAGGGGATCAAGAACCTACAGAGTTTCCGCATGATTTTACACTCTTTGCTTTAGTTTCAGGTCTAACAGTAAAACACACATTTCCTCTCATGTCCTCCAGTATACCTTTCTGCCTCCAATGAACTTGCTGACATTTACTGTCATGAGTACAGTGCCAAGTACAATAGCAATCTCAGCTGTGGCCTCCAGTTCAAATAATAATAGTAGTAGCTATGACAATGTTAGCATATGTCCAAGAACAAAAAACATTTCACAAAGCATGAGCCAAGTTGGGAGAACATACCAAAGAATAGTAAACAGCCAACTCAAAGACAATTCATTATTCACTTTGTCATTCAAATATTTCCAAAAATTAATGGCATTTGCCAAACATATGGCTAGCAGTTGCCTAAGATAGCAAGCTGCTGTACAGTAGGAATTCAAGTGACTCATATGCTATGATGTGACTGCATAAAGTGCTTTATTAAATCAGCTCTCCAAAGTGT
Organism: Zapornia atra; assembly: GCA_013400835.1. Lineage (NCBI taxonomy): Eukaryota > Metazoa > Chordata > Aves > Gruiformes > Rallidae > Zapornia > Zapornia atra. The sequence continues at coordinate 19,547 of VZTU01019591.1, read as the reverse complement.
CCAGTACAATGACTATCAAATATCAAAGTGTAGAAAATAGGGTCCTATTATTTTCATTGATGCATGTATAAGCAGAAAATTATTGTAATTATTACAAGTCACCTAAGTCTTATTTCTTAGGGAATCTCTCCTGAGGATAACATTAAGTGCAGTAATCAGTTTGGTAATAATTTATTGCTATGACAAACTACAAAGCTGTTACCAGAGTGCAGGAAAAAGGCACAACCTTCAAGAAATCAAAATATAGCTCTCAGGATAGAGTATTTTAATCTCTGTATCTGTTTATTCAGCAAGCAGGCTGAAAGGATCCCAATGACTTTGACAACAGAATCACCAAGAGGGCCCCTTTCTGCCTCAGGGGCTTTGAGGTTCCTTTGGACTTTCAATTAAACACATATAAAACAAGTCAGAAGTAAATGTTCTCCTTCAATTTGCATCTATCCATTGAAGCATTTGTGCCCTCTGTGCTGGTACAAAAGCTGCAAATACTTGTGAATTTTGTTGTACTTTTAGGTTAGGGAACAATTGTAATTCAATTTTATAGTTGAGTGACATTCAGAGAGACTGATTGGATTCAGACAAACTTCTAACCCAGATGTCTCTAGACCATATATTCTTTATCAATAATTTTGAATGCATAAACAAAAAGATAAGGTACTGTAAACTGTAAGCCCTCAGAGGAAGAACTAGAACAAGTAGACATAATGACCCAGCTAGAGGATATAAAAAGAAAATTTGGTCTTGTGCAGATTGCACTTTGGCATAACTACATCAGATCAAAACTTAAGTTGACAAATTTGAACAGCAGGTCGGTATGGCACAAAGCAGAAAACCATGAAAAAACCTAAACAAAACAGTGGCAATACCAAACAACCTTTCCACATCTCTGTTAACATGTACAGAAATAGAATAAAGTGAGAATGGCTCCACAGTTAAGCTGAAGTCTGCTGTAACTGTTTTTAAAGTCAAGGTCCCAGATATCTTGATAAAGCCCCTTTTGGGTCAAGTCATGTTCCTAATATATACCATATAAATTGCCTTAAATAAGGCACTCTCAGCCCACAGCTACAGGATTCTTGGATATCTTCCATTACCCTTCTGATCTTGTTTCCTAAAATACCCTTTCTGGGATCAGACTGGACCCAGATCACCGTCTATTGGGCCCTTCAGAGAACTAACACAAATCTCTTACAAATAAATGTGCATGAAAAAACAGGAAAGCTTAATCTGAGAAGTGATTCACAGACTTGGGAACACATAGATCTCAGTCAGGAAAAAAATAAAATTAGAAAATCCCTATGTGCGTAAGCATATACTCTGTAAAATCAGACATTTAATATTGTTCATCTGCACTTGTAGCTTGCTGCCTCAATAATTTGTAGTGAGACCACTTCCCAGAGGAAATGGTGCCAGACAACCTTCTGGAAAAGCAAGACCAAATACCAAGAAAACAGTCCCATGATGGTAGTTGATTGGTCAGGTGGCTGAATAGGTCTTCCACATCTCTTTTTTTATGATATAAAAAAGCTAACCATTTATCATATTTAACACTTTGCCCATCATAGAAGCTCCATGTGGGGAAGCAGCAAAGAGAAGTATGAACTAACACAGATGTGCTGTCTGTGACTCCACTGTTTGAAGAGCTTACTTTAAAAACAGCACATTTCACCCATATGAACCAAAAATATCTATTTTTTTGGCACAATGCTTTGCTATACTTTTGATTAATTTTATTTCCCTTTTTGCATTTACATCAAAATTACCCCTCTTTTCTTTACAAATTTGTAAAAATATAAGAGACTTGAGAAGGAAACCCAGCAAGAAAAATTCCAAGCAAAATTTTACGTTGTCGATGGTATTTCATAATATTTTCACAGTTATTTCTCCCAGCACTACTAACAGTTAAAGCAGGTGATTCAATTCAGGTAATAACATTAGGAGGGATTTCTCTATTCGTATGTTTCTCTATTAACATACAAAAGGATGAATAATTTGTCTTGAACAATACATGCAAAGTAGCTATAAGTTAATTCAAAGTTACAGTAACAAATCTCTTCAAAAACTTGATGTTAAAGTACAGTCTACCATGAAGAAGAGAAAGCCTAAGAGCTTCAACTTTAATGCCCTGAAATGTATTAATTAATAACAGAAATTTGTTTCCAGACAACAGTCATATTCTTTAGAAAAGACAGAGATCTTTTCTGAAAGGAAAAGCCATAATAATCTGAAATAGTTTTCCAGAAACTGATTTTCATAGAAAAATATGGAAGATCACTTTCACTGGGCAAATTCTTGGATAGTGACCACACACACAGGAGCAGGGAGTCGGGCAGATATTTAATATGAATAATACCTATTAATAATATCCCTTCCAGATTCCAAAAAGTGACTCACAGTGTTTTTAAGCCCACTGGGAAGACACACACGGACAGTCTGGGGCAGTGCTAGCTTTGTTCTCTGTCCCTGATCCCTGCACCACGTACACATTGCTGGGAATTATTTCACTGATTTCCTCTAGGTTTAGTTAGTATTGACCCATCATTCAAAATAGCATTGACATCAGATCTCGGCCTGCGGTGGATAGGATAGAAGAAAATCTCAGTTGACAGAAACACGAAGCCCAGCTGAAGACACACATACATATGAAATTCAGGGATCCTGTTCTGCTCTCACAGACTAGTGTAAATCTGAAGGAACACAACCTAATTTCTGGATTAAAAAATAATCACTCTCTTCTTTCTAAACTCTACTTTGCTTCAACAGGAAGATTCTCTTTGTTAGTTTACATCCTCAAAATATACTAAACTTACTCTATAATTCACTTGCACAGTATAATTTAATTATAGTATTAAAAAAACCTGGTCAAAAACCTCACCTGGATGCATGGGCTTGATACACTAATGAACTAAATGTAGTCCCACCGATGCACCTTATCTCTGAGTCTGTTCCCCCACCTTCCTGGAGGAACAAAAGAAAGAGTGAGAAAACAGAAGAGGTGGTCAGGCAGACAAACAGGGGTTCTTGAGTTTAATGCTCTGGATAGGGGAATCAAACATTTTCAAGCTATGAAGAAGTAAAATGAGGCTTGGCATGATTTGGTTGCTTGAGACACAGCTGAGAGCTGGATCTCTGTAAACTCAGGCAAACCCTGCCAAACAGGTTCGCCTGAGGATTAGGAAATCAGAGATAACTCCAGGTACCTTCAAGCTTCATCAGACTCCTACCGTCACTCCAGTGAAAATGGAAAACAACAGATACTGCTCTGAGAAAACATTTCAAGAAATAATATTCTGAGGTGGAAATTCTCCACAAACTGAGAGCAAGGAAGAATCAAAAGGGAAAAACAGGATTTCAAATAGCATGTGTCTGAAAATAGAGCAAATGTGTGCAAGAACAATTAGCTTTGTGCAAGTTGTGTTGGAAGCACAGCCCAAGCCCAGAGCATCTCTACTCATATTCAGGCAGCTGGCCAGAGACTATAAAAGTGACTTTCCTCCCATTATTTTCTCATTTTCATTAAGCTGCATTTTAGGGCACCACAAAACAACTCTATTTTCTCTATATTTTTCTCAGGCACATACCCTTTGCTCCCAGCATAAGAATAATCTCTCCTGGCAAATAAAGCACGTTCCCATTAATTATCTTTCTCTCTCTCCCCTCTTGCAGCTTTACTTGTAGGAATACTGCCACGGCTGTGGGCGGTTTGCCAAGAGGCCTTACACATGCTTTTTTCATTATTAGACTACTATAAAATTTAACCATATAAGTCTCCTGTGCTGTACCCTCCTGACGATGCCAACAGCCATTCTAAAATAGACTACTTAAGAGAGCGTAGAGACCAGGCCTTTTGCAACTCATTAAGCCGTGGTTTATTTTTGCCTTGTTAGTAGATGTGTTCCTGCTCCTGCTGATGGGCACTGAAGCAGGCTCAGTTCTTATATGAGCATTTTAAAAAGCATCAGATCTCATCATGCTCAGCACTTACACAAAAGTTCATTTAACTAAGCAGGAATTTTGCATGTCAGTGAGGTCTACCATACAGCAAGGACCAGATTTTGTCATTTGGCATTAATAGATTTTGATTATGAATTACCAGAAAAATAACAGTGTACAAGGATAGAGCTTCCTTTTGATTTTCTCCTTGAGTCAAGGAGCTTAATTAGTTCTACAAATACTAATGTATTTCCTACTAATACAGGGGGGAAAATGGATCCTGAAATAGTGGTACTTATGTATAGGTCACAGAGGACTTTGCAATGAGTGTGGTACCATATTCCCCTTGCAAAATGATCTCTTAAAGAAGTTACTTGCTTATGACCATTCAGGGCTCACAGCAGTATGAGAGTAAACAGCATTCCGGTTTTGATCATTTTAGTTAATCCTCATAAGCAATATTCTACTTGCCATCATTAATTCCCCATCAATGGTAAAGAATCTGCCTCAGAAGGAACACAGTCTCTTTTTCCAATGTGTGAAGACAACACACACGGTAGGGACGCTGGAATTTATTCTCCCCATGCAGCAAAAGATAGAGTAAATAACACTGTCCCTAATTCAACTTTCAGGAATGTCAGCCAGAGCAGTCGGGGAAGGGCACCAGCTGCCTGTCCTCTCATTTTGATCTATTGCAGCAGAGGCAGTAGTCTCCAATGGAAAGGGAAAACCCAATGCTCCTGCATACCACAGCAAACACCCATCAAGACGAGAATTCAAGCTTTGCACCAACTATAATAAAAGCAACATTAACGTCATGAACACGACTGATGAAATGAGGAAAAGAATGATGATTTACATATTCTAACAAGTCACTTGATTTGTTTTCCTGTGTCAATATCTATGTTATCCAGAATTCAACTGTTTAACAGCTCTAAAAGTATGATTAAGATCACCATCCTTGGCTAACATGTTTCTAGAAGCTTATGCCTATAGTAAGCTCTCAGTACTGTCAGTGTATGCGCAGCAGTATCTGTTAGGGAAGAAACAGAGAAACACAGGCTGTTCCCATTTAGCAAGCCAGCAGTATCTGCATCGTCTCAAGCATCGTGCAGAAGCTGCACACAGGGACCCTTCATTAAAGAAAATATTTTCTGGTGGAATGAAGTAAAAAAGAATTGTATAGCTTTCAGTTAACTGTCTTGTTGGCAGTGGCACAAGAACTCGGTAACTTTAGGCTGAAGCGAGAATAAAAACCAAACAGACCATAACTGCACAAGGGCACAGACACCCTGTGTCCACTCCCCATTCCCTCCCCATCATGCTCGTGTTGCCTAAGGATGTACAGCCCAGCACAGATGGCCTTACATTATTGTCTGGCTATGCTGATAGAGTCATTCTTTCAATGTCACTGGGATTTATTTTTCTTTCTTACATCTCCCTGTTGTTTTATCTCTCTGGAGATTCACCCTGTCTTCAGGCAGTTGCCCACAGCTTCCCACAAATCCCAGCCTGGCTGAGCAGGCCAGGAGAAGGATCAGCTCTGAAGGCTGTGCAAGGAAGACGGTCAAACCCCAGATTTTCTCTTAACACCATCATTTGGAAATTAGTAATTACATCTCCCAAGGTATTTTATCCTTAAAAACCCAAACAGAAAATAAACCCACCAAAAAACCAAACCAAATAGCACCACAGCATGGACAATTCTTTTTTTCCATCCCACCAATTAAATTGATGAATCCCACATTTTCAGCCATACTCTGCTATATTTTTTTCTCTCAAGGAAACCACTTGTTGAGCTCCACTCCAGTTCTTGGTAGGTGAGGACACAGCACCCTGCTGAGGCTGAACCAGGATGACTTTTCCTCTGAGAAAAGTGAGCACAGTGCCATAACCATCGTGGTCACAGCTAGAGGAAGATGTCCTTGCTGCACTGACAGAAGAGGGATTGCTGGTGGGTACTCCCCGTCCAAACTTCTAGAACAAAATCCTGTGAGCTACCAGACCTCCCAGGACACTCCTTAAGCTTTATTCTAATTGCACAATGGCAAAGTGGGTCTGTAACTTCCCCCACAAAATACTACTGGAAGGCTTCAAAAGATACAGAGGACTACAGGAGGATATGACAGCATTAGGAAGGCAATACATTGACAGAAGAGGCAAAGAAAGGGACAGACTCTGATACCCACCCTGCAAGCAGCCAGCTGGAGGTGCCTCACCGCACAAGCGGGTCCCTTTACTGGGCCAAGCTCCATCTGATCTAACACACCTTGCTAAAAAGCACGACAGCTACTAACACCTCCCACCCCCATGCTGTACTTGTCATCTGTGAGGCGGCAGCGGTACTGATGGAAGCAGCCCCCATGAGGGGATGGCAGGGTCACGGCCAGCAGCCACAGTGATGGGCAGGGCTGTTCTTGCTGGGTGCTGACCAGGGGGGCGATGCAAATAGCTTCTGCATTGAAGTGCTGGAAGAGCAGGGACTAGGCTGTGACCTGGTTTTCTCTTAAGGCAGCCCAAATATTTTTACAGGGATTGTAGCCAGAGTTTTCCTATCTCAGCAGGATGGCCTAACAGAAAAGATCACTGATGAAGGGTGACCCCTGAATAATATTTTGTAATTCCAAAGCCACATAATTGCAGACAGCAACCCTTACTTATCTGGCCAGTCAGGTCCTCAACAATAAACAGATGGATGGGAATTGGACTGAACTCTTCTATTGAATTTTGGCAATGTTTCTCAGAAATCAAGACCCTCATAATCCCATTAACCCCAATAGCCCAATCCACTACGGAAGAATTAGTCAGTTTGGATATTAGCTCACAGTATGCTGCATCATCTACACAAACAGACACACACCAAAGAAAGATTGTTTTTCCTTCTTGATTTATCAGCAATAGATTCTTTCACATTCAAAAAATAAAGAAAAAAAAAAAGCTGCGCAAATTCAGCCACATCATCTTGAGCAGCATCTTCCCATTAGAATTTAAAGAAAAGCAATACTGCTATCCATTCATCTCTTGAGCCAAATCTGTTATGTGAGTAGGACCATTAATGTCAGCAGGCATATAAAGTGAGCAGGATTTGCTCCATGCTCAGTAATAAAACCTTTTCAAGGAGATGAAATCGGACTCAGCGTAATGTAACAGGAATAACTGGAAGCTGCAGTGGCACTATGTGGACAGTCTGTATCTTGCTATGATTTGTGGACTATAAAACAGGTAGTCTTACAGTCCCACTGTAAGATTTTTCTGGAGATGATGTTAATGAGCAGTGACTGTCTGGTGCCAGTGTTACTCCAAATTGCTATTTTAATATAGCTCACATCAACAGCAGCACTGACAAACACAGTCAAAATGGCAGTCCTTGTAAGTACAAGACAGGAATACTGTCCTCACTTGAAAATGAAAAATAAAGCAAGAGAGACAAAACACTGGAAAGGAGAGAAAAAGCTAGAGGGAAAAAAAAAACCAGTATAATTTGGAGTTAAATCACTGTGCAGTGGTTACAGTGTGACAATCTACATGTGGACTCCATGTGCAATGGCATGGATAGAGTCTAGGATTTTATTTTCTTGATTTTTGTATAGCAATCAGATCAATATGTGCCACAACATAGGGAACACGCTGCTACAAATGAGTTCCTACTGTATATTTTCAGAGAGTACGGGCTTGATTTTGAGGACAGCATTAATTCAGCTTCCCCCCCCTCCCTCCCAATCAGGTTCTCATTATGTCGTCTAAAACCTTGATTCAGCCAAGCACTTCTGTATGTGCTTTGTTGGAACATGTAATTACTTCCCATTAAAGTCAACGGGACTAAGTAACATGGTTAAGTGCTTTGCTGAATCGGAGCCTAAATGACATCAGCTGTGCCAGTAAGTTACAGGTGCAAAAAAGACAACCATGCTTTAAAAAAACCTGACCTTTTTTATAGAAGTCTGCTTAAAGGGCCCATTTGTGATTCTCTTGTGTATTTTACTTAGTTTGCAGATGATGTTCTGTTACTTCCTACCCTTCAAATGTTGCCATGCTAGTCTTCAGTGAGCCTTTAGAAAACAGGGTAATCTTCAGAGAAAAATAAAGAGTATTGAGATGACAAACATTACTCTGTTATGTCAAGAGTAAACAGAGAAATAGAAGGGAAGCATATAGTTCTTTGCCCTTGAAACTTTGTAACATGACAAACTCAGACAAGGGGAAAGGTGCATTGATCTTTGGAAAAAAAGCAAAGAAAAAAACAAAGGAAAAAACCCGCAACAGCTCATAAAAGCTTTCTGAGCTTGCTTATTCAGGAAAGGCTTGTGCAGGCTTTGTGGCTCTCCTTCACCAGTAACGGGCTTTAACGCAGACAGGGATGGACAGTACCCAACTGACCCCTGCCTCAGCCACACAGATCAGATCTGTCTCAAAGTCCACAGAGGCAACCCTTAAAACTGGTCACATGAATGACTGTCTCCCAGAGGCAATTCACAGTACCCCATTCATGGCACCTTGAGCAAGGGTACCTTACACACATGACTAAGGATGCTCTTAGTCCATGTTCTGGTTAAAACCTTGCTTTGCAAAGCTCAGCAGAATGCTGGTTTGTGTTCGCAGCAGCAGTTCTGAAGCATGGTATAGACACTGTCATAAGCTAATCAAGAAAAACTCATATCAGATAAAGTCTGTGTTTAACTGGGCCAAATATATCACTGACAGCACCTGAAAGTCTTTGAGAAGAACCAGGGAAAATAAATCAAAGACAAAATTCATGAGCATTTGTAACTGTCATCAAAACCAGGTCTACTTTGTTCTATTTGAGTCCTGATGCTGCGAACACAGTCTTGGTATCTCAGTATCTAGATATCATATCCAGCAGTCTAACATGGAAAATCTTATCTATGAGGAAGCAACGTCATGAGCTCCACATGACACGAAACTGATGGATGCACCCATATCACAGAGGTGACGCAGGGGACAAACTGAAACACAAAGGAGTGGATCAATGGGATCAAAATGACATGTTTCGAAGTGGACAAATAGCTTTTGGTAAATAGTCAATAGTGGTATAACAAACAGGAATGCCAATAAGAAATTAACTACCACCCCAAAATTTCAGCCACACACCACTAGGCACAAGATGACAAATATGACATTGATGAGTTATCAGTATGAGCAATGAGTATCTTAAAAATATCCAAACTCAGGAGTAATAATACAAGAGTTTAACCCTTAATCACTGCTTCTAGACGAAAATAGGTTAGGTGGCTTTTCAAAAAAATCTCCAGTTGAAGAATAAACAACAGAATATATGTTAAGTTCTATTTGTTTCTTTATATTTTAAAATGTGCCTCTCCAAAGATCTAGCGAAAATATACAGATCATTTAAAATTACAGACAAAATTCCAGCTAATTCAATGGTCACCATAAAAAACCTTCCCAGAACCCTGACCTTAACCCTTCCCAGAAAAGAATCCCACCTTTTGAACCCAGTCACCATCACTCAGTCTGCTTTTTAAGAAAAAGCTTGGGAAAATAGTTGGGTTCTTCCATTACCAACAAAGAGGTTAACAATTGGCCCATGTCTAACATCTAAGGCCACAGCATACAGTGACAAAAATTATTCCTGACACTCAACTTTCCCTTCTCATCCTCTCTCTGGCATTTCTGCTTTATCTGCAAGTTTATTTTGACAAATGATTTTTATCAGCTGTTTGACTTGACCCTTCAGTGCTCCTCAAGACCTCCAAAATATATCCCTGGAGGTAAGGCGACCACCATCCCTTTTTCCATCTCCAGCCCTTGCCTTTTCTTTGATCCCCAGAGATGGTCACTCCACATGAACTAAGCAGCACTGAATATCACAGTGTTTCTCAATGGAATAATTAAAATTGCTCAGTTCCTTTCAGCTAGTAGTGTGCCCATTTTATAGATGCATAGAGACAGAATATGAGACAGAAATCGAGACAGTAGAAGAACTGGGAACATAATGCAGACCTGTTTTCCCTTCCTTTTGGCCAAGGAGTCAAACTAAACAACAGGAACAGTCTATTTCAGCCTATTTTCAGGTACAGTATCTCCTAGAGAGCTATTTTCATACCAAAGGTAAAACCAGGTCTGTGTGTCTCAAGAGACTTCCCCCACACACCACCTCCTTCAGTCAGCAGAAAAGAGACAGGAACACATAAGTCATAACACATTAAAATGAAAGGGGAGGGTCAGCTTGCTTTCTGTGCTGAGCAGCAGATAACTCATCTGAGCATAGCAGTGATGTATCATAGACTTTCTGGATGACAGATTGCTGATAATTAGAAAAAGAACCCTGTAACTGAATGCTCATAATCCCATTATTGATTTTTCATTCATAATCTGTACCTTGTTGAACTGAGCAGCCATGCTATAAATTTAATACACATTGCATGACAGTCTGCTCTTTCCAAAACTTCATTTGTAATGGGATCTATAGCTCTTAGCTGCAGTAATTTATAACAATCATCATTAAAAGTTACATATAATGGATGCTATTTACTGTGCGTAAAACAGAAGTCAGAAATTTCACATTTTAGGCCAGAATCAGTCCAAATTTTCACAGAAAAATATTCTTCTTTACTTAAGTTTGATGAGGTAGGGAGAAACTGAAAGCAGGTGGCAGGTCTGTGCTTTAAAATAATATTTAACTTACTTGGGGCAGCAGCTCACGGTCTGTGCATTGCTCCAAGGAGGGAAAAACTAATTCAAGACTTTAGACAGAGTAGTAAAGTTAGATGCTTTTTGCACTTCATTTCTACAGATTTACAGAATCAGATTACTAGCTGGTTATTTGCACTTTTACACACTTAGCAATACACGGCCAATGTAGCATTGACACTGAACTCCACAGAGTGTCTGAGCATTTCTCCTTTGTACCTGCTCTCATGCCTTGTTACTTGTCCTCTCCATATTTTCCATGAGGGATCTCTTTCCTGCACCCCTTGGGTTTTGTCTCTTCGCTCATTGTCCTTGCAATTGTCTCTTCAGAAGGCCACTCCAATTTTACTACTGATTACCTCTAAACTAACAATGAGAAATCCACAAGACCCCATTCAAACTGAGCCCAGTCACTGCATGTCCTCTAAGAAATCTTTCCTGAAAAATATTGGCCTAGGTTACCTCAGCCCTTCAGGATGAGCAGGCGAAGCAGAAAGCTTTCAAGTTGATTGATCAGGGTCTTATTTCCACACGGTGTCCTGGGACTGCTTTCCTCTGTGTGCTAAGAATCAAGGTTCCGCTAGTTGAGTTTTGTGCAGTGCAGGATTCAGGACAGCTTCAGGCCCCTCACAGGGAAACCCCCTCTCTGTAATGTGCACAACACCCCGGGGTGCTCACTAGTGGAGGGAAGTCCTGGGTAAACACTGCTAGGTACAAGCACCCACCCTCAGACAGCAGCTCAAGCATTTCTTCTTGCTTTACTTCTACTCCTCAGAACTATGTTGGAGGCAGTATTTGGGGGGGGGGGGGGGGGGGGGGCAGCAAGCTGGTATAACCAAAAGCTGAATACAGGGAAACAGCATTGCAGAGGAGATGAGTACACTGCCTTGTGTGATCAAGCTGCCTAGTTTGCCCCCAGAATTACTGTACAAACCTTAATTGCTCTCATCTGTATAGACAGGTTTGTATGTAGAGGGTGCCAAGACTACAAGAATAACATCATTCTGATTTCTCCAAAGTAAATCCTGAAGTTAGACATTTAGAAAGTGCACAAGTTATCTCAAAGCACAGGTTTCCATTAATGTACGTACAGCTAAAGAGTTATCTTTGGTTAACTCTTTATATTGGGGGGAAAAAAAACATCTTTGTGACTGAAACTGCCCTATGCATAGAGCTTGCGGATAATACCTTTGATTTCACTGGAAGTTGACTTTTTTGAATGCAGATTCTACTACCTAAGAACAAATCCCAGTGTCTCCCACTTGTTCTTAATGTATTACAATGAGTGCAATTCAGTTTCTTTTGATTTATCAGCAAATAAATAATAGACTACAAGTGGGAACAGTAATCCTCAAGTCAACCAACAATTACTAGAGCATCATAGAACTGACAGTTAAATATTCTAAAGAAGTTATTGGTCTGGGAACACAGACTATATTCTTTTGCATAACAACATTTGTAACTAATTATGTTTCTTTTTACCAAATATAAGTCAGGATTGTTGGCTTAGACACTTTAAACCATTCTCTAATATTATTCAGATCACAATGATAACAACAGTTTGCATACTGGTCTAGGAGAGCCCAAGGATCAACAGGAAAGTGCACTTCAGCACTCAGTGCACACACCCTGGCTGCAACCTATCCAGAAGCTTCTGGTCCCAGAAGCAGCTTTCCAGGAGTCTGTTGCACCCCAAAGAAAATGTTTAAATCCACAGTCAGATTAAAAGCCCTGGCAGTCTGGCCCAGGGAGTCCTTAGGGCTGAGCACATTTCCACGTAAGCAGGGACATAAATACACAGTTTTCATGTTCAAAATCACTGGCACATATCTTTCAGGGACAGAACAAAGAAAATGTGTTTCCACGAGAGGTGTCACAAAAGTTGATATCCCCCAGCAATGTAGCCAGTCAAAATAGGCCTGTCACCGCTCAGCTTGAAAACCATCTCACTGCATTGCCATGATTCTAGCAGAGTACTTGGTGCAAATCATCAGCTACAATGCACAGGAACGACAGATACCTTTCTAGACTGGGTGGAGTTGGCACCAGACTACGCATTGGACTGTACTTTCCTCTAAATCCTTTCTAAACACATCTGAAGTCATGTAGTGTATGGATCAAACCTAGTTAGTACAAGCTCATTTTTCCCCAATTTATTTCAAATCCTTTAGAGCTGCAACATGTGCATCTGGCATTGATTAGAGCTAGCCAGAAAGTCTGCTACCAACTCTCATTGAAGTCTACAGATCTCTTGTGATTTACAGGGCACAATTTACTTTTCCTCTCTTTCTTCACAGGTCTTCCATTAACTTATCTGCAGTCTGGAATACATACATTACACACACTTTCTTAAGGTGCGGTTTCCAGTGCAATGAATCCTACAGATTTGACTGGGCTTTGGTTCCAAGGCAGCAGATCCCTGTTTCCCCACTTCTGCCTTTCAAATTGGCTACATCCTGTATAGATAAGTTCGTATTTCTGACACAAGGAACATCTGCAGTCCTTGGGAAACATGTATTTTACATGTATTTTGTAGCAAACATTCATCAGATTAAAAAAAAAACCAGCAAAATCAAATGCAACAAACCACACACAGACAATTGCTTTGGAAGAGAGACTTTCCTGCCTATGAATTAAGAATGCTTTAAGCAATAGGCTATAAGGTCATGTGTGCACACACTTTTTCTCACTCCCTCACTCCTCACTGGTACACTTTGACTGGTTTTCCACATGTAAGTTCCCCCATTCTCATTGCCCAAAAGTCAGGGCTTCCTGAGCACATGCTCTGACCATTGGGCTATGGTAAAGAAGCTAGAAGAAAATTGTCTTCCACTCTCCCATGCTTACTGCTGAAGACACCAGTAGATACAGGGAATTTGGCTCATGTCTGTGGTACTTAGAAGTGTCTGTTTCATCCATATTTACAAAAGGGCCTAGTCACTCTCATTTGTAGGTTTGTACATACACACAGGCACTAAACAAACCTTAAGTGTCCAAGTGGAAGGTAATGCTGATTGTGGGGCTCTGTTACAGCTCTCCCTGTAACTCAGAAGATGAAGCCTTGCCCAATCCCCAAGTTACACAGACCCTAAGCATTCCGAATCTTGTCCTAAGCTTTGGAATTGCAATTCCAGATGATGCAGCAGCAGTGATTTACCCTAACTGAGGGTCACCATGGTACCAGTGGTCAAATTACAGACAAATAGCTGTTGAATCCTGATCTAAGATGGTCTGAAGCAATCTCAATTCACTCTAAATGGACTACTCAAACCAGCTCTTATAATATTCTCTCCAGTTATCTGTAGTGAAGTAGTTGTCTTCTAGGGCATAGGTACAGTTTGTAAAAATGCATTAAGATCCTGCAATTAAAAGGCCTGTGTAAATACACAGGGTGTTCTTTCAATACGAATTGATAGAGACCAGTGCTTCCCAGATGGAAGGGATGCTACATTTAAAGGTTTAGACAGAGATTGTTGCTAAGGAGGTTAACGTGTTTAATATGGATATACCAAAGACTTTATGAGGTTTTAAGCTTTGCTGATAAAGCATTCATTTTCTAAATGCCTTGGAATTAAAATCTTCTAATTTTATACTTGAGGTTATTGGCACTTCTTAATCTGAAAATTGTCTTAGGAAGATCCAGCCATGGATTTTTCTGAATCTGAGAACCTCAGTCCACCCCTTATGAACTGTCACATAGAGCATATTAATCTGTAAACCCCAGAGGTGGGATCCCCATGGCTGCTCTACATAACATCAGATTTGCTGCACACTTACGCTTTTTAATTAAGCTGTTTAGACTCAGTTAAGCATCCTAACAAACTCGACCTACCCTTTGGCATCATGACTGCAGCTCATAAGTGTTAATGCTGTTCTGGGCTCAGTCACACACTCTTGCACAGACTATGAGTGCCCATGCCTGTTTGGGGTCTTCAACAACCATGAGAAGCTGCTGCTGCTGCCCCTAGTCCCACCTTGTATCCTGGGTGGAAAGCTGCAAAGGGCTCTTGTCAGATACGTATGTAAAGATCATACTTGTAGGATTTTTCACTCTGGCCCTGAGCATGGTATACTTCAGCTGGAGAGCAGGACAGGATTAGAGATATTTACACGTGCCCAAAGTATTACACTGGCTAGTACTGACTACTCTTTGCCTCCTTCACATCTAGGTACAGGTTATACCTTCATCCAGGCAGAAGGTTATCTGAAATCCTGTTCTTACTAGTTGCCCAGCTGGATGCAAGGCAGCTGTTGCAGGCTATGCTTGAAATAATATAATCTGTCAGCAGCAATATGGCAACAGCTGAGACACAGGGTAGTGCTTTCTCCTAAACTGAGTGTAGCAGAGGATCTCTGTCAGGGCCAGACTGTACTGTCACAGCTCAATTCTCCCCCATGTATTGTGTGAAGTCTGCTACAGTGTGTACATTACATGTTTAAATCCTTCAAAACATCTCTTTCTACAATCCTAAACAGTTTTTCTATAAACATTTCCTAACCAACTTCTTGTCACGGAAACGCTCACACCAATGAATCACAAAACTACTTAAATAAATTACTAGGTTGAAATTTAATGTCTAATTTAGTCACAAATTACTTCAGCTGAGGAAAAAAAACACAGATAAGAACTTACAGTAAACTGGAGAATGGAGCTAGAAGGGACAAAATACCCAACAGACCATTAACATTTAAAATAGCACTGTCACTATAGCTGCTGAAAGATATTCCAGACATCACAGATTAGAGGAATATAAAGCCTGAAAATATTTCTCTTCTTGAAAAGCACAAGGGATTCCCCCATGCAAATTCCTCCCCCCCCCCCCCCCCCCCAAAACATACAGCTGCTGAAGCCTTTCCAGCACCTGCTCAATGGCTAAATTCACTTTCAAATACCTGTCTCACAGTGGTCTTTGGGGAAAATATTAGATTTATCATTATAGTACAGGAACACAAGAAAAGTAAATATCTATTTGTCCTCATTGCAGATAGAAATCAGAATATAGTGCTGGTAGAGTGCTGTTATGAAACAGCTACCTAAGGGCTCTTGTCTGGCATGCCAGGCAAAGAAATGAATTAAAGACAGCAGTTGTACCTAAAATTATGATCCTTTCCCATGCAGATACAGTACTTTTGTCTTTAGGAGCAAATATTGAAAGGGGAAGATGACATGTATCTGCACTTGTTAGAACAAAAAAAAAAATTTCTCGTTAAATAGTGTTGGATTCAGCGGCAGTAGAAACATGTCAAAATTGGTTTTGTTCTTATTTTGTCCTATGTTATTATGTGCAGTAATTATTTATTAACTAATGATTTGCATATTGTTTTATCTCTCTAATTATCAAAGGACAGCAAAACTAAAGTGATGCACAAAGTCTTTACAAACGGTCTTCATCAAAGAAGTGCGTCCCCCAAGATTTGCCATCCCTGGAGGAGAACCATAAGATTCATGACAGCAATCAAGCCATGTCAGACTTAAGGTCCATCTAGATCAGAATTTAATTGCTTCTACTATCCAGCAGCAATGTCCAAGGAGAAGTGTAAAAATAGGGTACATTGAACACAAGGACCATATCTAAATCATAAATTTGACAGCCACCAGCCTTATCCTTCAGGAATTTGCCAAATTCTTTTTGAACTCATTTACACTTTTGGCCATTATAACCTCCAGACAACGGCTATCCCAATTTAATACTGTCTCACATGAAAAATACTTTATTTTGTTGTAAAGTTGTTGCTGAACATTTTTATTCTGCTTTTGTCATAAGAAAAAGTGAAAGTTTCCCCTGCCACCACCACCGCTCCCTTCATCTTATCCAGGATATTCAGTTTTATACACCACTATCCTCCTTTGAGTATTTCAGCTTTGGAGAAGGAAGATTGTTTAGCCTCTCCTTACACGGGCTTCATTCCATTATTTATTATTTTTTTAAATCCAGCTCTATTGCAGACATTTCAGATAAGATGATCAGTATCTTTTGTAGTTATCAAGATGCATGAACCCCACAGATTCATTCTGATGCATAATGGTGTTTTCTATTTTATTATCACTCCCTTTCATAATAATTCTTGGCATTCAATTTGTCTTTTTTTTTTCCTCTACTGCGAGCAATGATCTAATGTTTAGTGAGAAATATCTGCAATGACACCAAAATCCTTTCTGTAACATTAAGTTGGAACCCATCATTTTTATGCATTTATAAATGTTATTTTCCAAGTGTATTATTTTGCATTTAGCAAAATTGATCTCTGCCTACTAGCCTATCATCCAATTATGAGAACTTGCTGTAATTCTTTAAAGTAAGTATTAGACTCTGGTGTTAGACTTCTGCCTATTTTGTGCATGCTTAAAAAGGAACATATGAAAACACTGAGCATGCAACAAATCTCAAAAGGGATTACATATATATCTCTTTTAGGCAAAAACTGACCATTTATTCCCACTCTCTATCTTTTAGATTTTAACTGGGAATTAATCCACAAAAGGATCTTCCCTCTTATCCCATGACAGTTTAATTGCCTGAACAGCCTGGTTTTTGTCAAATCTGTGCATGCCATTTTGACCAGATGACCCACAAGGCAACTGATTAGGTTGCTAACAGGACCTGATTTCACACAAAAGTTCCGTAATTAAATCACAAGGAATTATACTGACTTTTTTTTTCCAGAAATGCAAATTCTGCATTAATGGTGTGCTAACAGAACTAAGACAGCATTACTCGATTCAATAGGAGCCACACATATAACTGGAATGGGAAAAAAAAGGCAGTGGTGCTTTGAGTCACTGACATTAACACTCTTTAGAGGCTCTTTACATAGAGTCTAGGAATCCAACACTTGCAAGTGATACCTAGAAAACATCTTGACATGTTTCTGTTGTGAACAGGAACACAAACAGCTCAGCTCTGCACCTGATAGCCTAGCCACTGGTGTCAATAAATGGTACAAGTGTAAATGGAGCACTATTGCCCTCCATACCTAATTAGGTGTCTGCTGCACTAATTGATGCAGTTTTTCTTTGGGCCTCCAACAACTTGCAAGTTGAAGCCACACTTTTCACTACAGAAGAATGAAAATGGGCATAATCACACCCCTGAATACCGATGAAGTAAGGTGCTACTTAAGACATTGACGTGGTCAGCAGGCTCTCCAGTATCTCCTGACTTTTTCCTATATCAAGATTGCTCACCACTGAAATTCTCTTTTGCATATTTTAAACTTGTTTAGATAGCAAGGAACAGAACATCATGTCTAAGATCTCACAGATTCAAATCTTACAGCTTTCTCTATTCAGTAGTCAGTTTTTTAAAGTTGAGAGAATACACACTATATACAAAGCCAAGGAAAGCAAAGAAGCAAAGAAGAGAACTACTATGAAAAAGCATCTCTGCCATGAACAACATCCTCTACAAACCAAAAAGCAACAAATAAATGGGACAATGTGTTGAACTCCAACAGAACAGTGACTATTTCATTTTTTTTAATTGCACGTATAATAGCAGCTAGGAGACTTCTGTGCTGAATGAGAAGGGGGGGTAGTTCTCATACAAATATGAACTTCAAGGTGCAGTATGAAAGTACACCTTAACAATTAAATTTATTGTAAAGAAATTCACCAACACAATAGGATCAACTGAACTTGTAATTACACTAGCAAATACTTTTCTCCTCTGGCCTTATGTCCAAGTGCTTTAATACTGCAGTTTTAATCTTGGTGCTAACCAAAGCTTTGTCAAAGGAAATTACTAAAATACATCAAATTATTAAAAGTTAGATCATTTTCAAGTACATGTTTGTAGCCCTCAGAAAATTAAAGACAATCTTAGTACTTGCCTCACCTTTGCCGCACCATGAGCTAATCCGAACATGTTCAAAATTTACTGTGGATCAGTCACTCAAGTACTTTGCTCACATTTCTGGGCCCTAATATATATATTTCTTCTTTTAGAGACACCATNNNAAACCAAAACAAAATCCCACCACCCAAACCTTCAACCTTTTCTTTAATTGTAGCAAATAAATAGCATTTTTTGTGGCTTGTTCCTTCCTTAGCATATTGAACAGAGTTCTAGCTATATTTACCACATTAGTATATAAACTGTTGTCATCACTCTGCAGTTATGCTTTTAAATAAAGCTTACATAAAGTACCGCCACTTCTTAATTTTGGAAGATCAATAAAGTCAAGAAAACAGCAGCCACATCTTTCTGCTAGCAATTACTAAGATTACATTAATGGTATTTAGTGCATTTAGGCTATTAGAACAGCAATGTTATATTTTATATAGGTGGGGCTGGTAATATCAGCTATTATTAAGATTGCTTAACAGTTCCTATTTAAAGACCCTGGCTTTAAATTTTTTAGTTGCTCATAAATTTGAGAACTTTTTTGTAGTTTAGACTGTAATTTTCCATCTTCAGTATTCTGCAGAAATATAATGAGTTGACTGCCTCAAAAAGCAAAGAACACTTTTTTGCCCATGTTTAAAAAAAATGAACTCACCACCCCGCCGACTTGATGTACTTGTATTGGAAATGTGTTAGTGCCTCCAAGATTTTGAACAAAGACTTGAGATTTTAGAAGGAAAGGTTTGATAAATTCTGCTCCTATTCAGTAGGGGTTTCTTGGGTTTCAGTAGAAGTTGCTCAAAGAAGATGTCTCCTGCAATACTAAGGCCAGATGTAGGAAGTTAAGAGCATGTGCCCTCTGTCTCCATGGATCTCAGTGAGCCATTGCCATATTCATTTACAGAAAAGACAAGAGAAAGGGGAAAGAAGATGAGAGTGCAGGGAAATGGGATTAGAATTCATTAAAAGGAAAATAGGGATTGATGTGCAGCACACAGACTGGGGTTAGCTCTGAGCAAAAGGGAAAAAAAGACCAAGAATATAAAAAGCAAGAGGCATGAGAAGAGCTGTATCTGATAAGACATTAGCAGGTAAAAGAAG
>VZTU01019589.1:107890-204490 GCA_013400835.1 Zapornia atra | reverse complement strand
TTGCATTCTGCAAACAACATTGTAGATTTTCTGATGCTATTGGAAGCAGGCCCACCTTTATCAACTTCTGGAAGAAGTCTTCCAGCGTTTAAATCCAAATTATAATTGCAAAATACTACCAGTTGTAGAGCCTGTGTCTTTATGATGCTTGCCCCCCAACACTAATGTTAGAACTAGAGAGCTCATCTAGTATATTGGTATTGCTTGGTAGCAATGATATAGCTTAATATCTACCAAGGATCAAGCAATGTAGCTCCCTTAATAGGATTCTTCTGGTTAATAGCAGCTGAAGATCTGCTCTAAGATTTCTGTCATGGTTTTTTGAATTTTTTAAAGATTATTTTTCATCATCATCTGTCGGAAGAAGCAGGATTTGGCTCTTGGCAGGCTGATGAAATGGTCAAGTGTACATTTGTCATCTTGTTTTGCTGAACTGTTTTATAATATTCAAATGAAGGTATCTGGCAACAGCACTGTTGAACCATGGAAGAAAAATACAAGTTATCAGCTGGAGTGAATGTGGTATAAACAGGAAATACTGTCCCTTTTCTAACACTGACACTACCTAAAGCACAACAGAGGCATAATATCGATACAGAGAAATGCTACATAAGCCTAGAACACACAGGTTCCATTAAGGAAAAAGGGAGAGATACTGATACAGTAAAAGAACAGTTAAACTTTTGAGAAGCAGGAGCTGAGTTAGTTTTGAAAAAGTATCGCTGGACATTAAGCTAAAGTATGTGTGTGAGAGTGGCTGAAATATACTTGAGAGTTGACAGTCATTCATCTTTCCCCTGAAAGAGCACATTAAAGAAAACCTCTTCCTGTCTGTTTTTTAAATGCTACATAAGGGCAGATATCCAAAAAGAGCAGTCAAGAGGAATAATTGGGACTTAAGGGTTTGCCCTTTTAAGTCAGAAGGAGTCCCACTGAAGGTACTTGTCCCAACCCATGAATACGTGTTTATCCTGGCTGAGGACATGGTGTAGTAAAATTTTCTTAGGAAAAGGGCATTGCTGAGAAACAAATCAAGGCCTTGTTACTGAATGTAGTAAAAGTTGCCCTTTCTGAATAGAGAGGAAAAAAAGGTGAACAATACTTTTTGCTGATTGTGTGTCATTTAATCAGGGTAAGATCAAAGACACAAGGGGAAAAGGCTGCACCAGCTGAATCTGTGTGTAAAAAGGAGAGAATCCCATAGACATGAGTGAGTTACCCTGGGGAAACACTGCAGGGAGGGAAAGGGGATTCAGCAGCAAAAATGCCCTGCTTAATTGGAGGTAGAAATTGAAGGAGGTATAGATAGAGAAGACCACAATGTTTGACACTTAGGGATTCAGATAGCTAGGGGATTGACAGCTCACATGCTGAGGGTTGGCAGGTATGATGTAGTATCTATGGAACATCTGCTGCCTTTTTGGGTGTCAGCAGGAGGTTAGACAGGATGCTCCAAGACTCTTGAAACAGCACTAAGTAACAAAGCTCAGGTGCCTGAATTGCACCTGGGTTACTCCTGTTTATGGATAGGCATATAGGACCCTAATACTGAAATTCTCCAGGTACTATGTGGGATATTTGGGCTTTGTGTTATGAAAAGTTGGATGAACTGTATTGGTTTACAGCAATTTATGCATTTAAATACATGCAATCAGGAAGATAGCTTGAGAATGTAAATCAGACCAGGTTTTCTAGGCTAAGTAACTTTAAAAATAGAGTACTGCATTCTCAGCTGGGCAATATAGAAGCAGATGGAAGCTGGAAGTTTTGATTGGGTGCTGGTTTGGCTGAATTGTCAAAAAGAAGGTGAAGACTTCAAAAATTATTTTCCCTCCAAATTGGATCTTGTGGCTTTGAAATGTGTTTTCCTCTTACTGTTTGGCACTTAGGGTAAATAAGCTCAGCACCATGCACCAGTTTACATAGTTGCAAAGAGGTAAATGCAGGTACTTCTACATCATGTTAACTGTCTTTTGAGCGTTTCAGAGTGGTATTTTATGGAAGCATTCCAGTGGTAGGGTTTGTTCTGGTTTTAAAATGTGTTTGCTGATGGTGTGTTTGAAGAATGGAGGTAGTTAATGAACATGAAATTTTTACTTGTGACCTCTGTGTAAGACAGTTATCACACTACTGTGAGTAAAGCTATTTGAGTTGTGCACAAAGTACTGTGTTGCTTGAATTGCTTGTCTTCCATCAAAGCATAACTTGGAAGGGATTTAAGGGATTCACAGGCCTTCTGCTAGCCCTCAGTCCAGCATTTTGAGGTCAAAGTAGTAAATTAGAATTTACAGTAGTACCTTTGGTGTATTTTTTTTAAGCAAAGGGGTTTTTCTTACCCATTTTTTAAAAATAAACTAATTTGATTGAAAAAAGGTAAGAAATACCTGGCTGTTTGTGTTATTTTGTCCAGTGTATTATCCCAAGCCAGGTTTTCTGCACCATGTTATTGATTGCTCTGTCTGGTCTAGCTTTGAAATGTTTCAAATCATGGCACTTTTATCATTCTTCTGGGGCAACTATTTAATCTAACAGATTTCACTGAAAGGAAGTTTTTCCTGCTAATCTTGGTAGCTCTCTCATCTGGCTTCATGATAAGTGACGGCATAGTTCTTTGAAATACGGTGGTGATCAACGGATGTTTCTGAAAGGTTCCCTTCCAAATTGGAAGGCAAAAAGAATTTTAAACAATAGAGAGGATAAATAGTGGGAGAGAAAAAAAATATCAAGCTATCCTTGGGGATAGAAATGTTTCTGAAGTCTGCAGTGTACTTCTCAATGACACACAATTATGATGGATACTTCTCTTGAGAGATTGAGATTTACTTTTCTGGAAACCTAGGTTGGCTTGTTATTTCGTTGTTAAGGTATAGACAGTGGAATTTCTAAAAAGTAAGACTGAAAAACTGTCTGCAGAGTGAATGTGTGAATCTTTCCATCATTATGGACTTTCTCTGCTACTTTTTGTGGTGTTTACATCCCTTATTTTGGACTTTTGTCACATGTTGTAAAGGCCAGCAGTGTATATTTGGGTCTTGGCAGGTTGAGAGCTGTGACTGTGAATAATGAATCAGTTATCACTTAGGAGGAAGGCAGAGTGATTCTCTTGGTGGCTTGAATGTGATCCTTCCTCCTTCCCCTTCTCTTTCAATAGTAAGGACAGAAATGGGTGAAATGTGGGTCACTATCACATGAATACAGCTGTGATACTTCTCTGCAGATTGTAATTTAAATTTAGAACAGTTTGTGTTGTTTGTAATAATATTTCTTTAAGATCAAGACTGTTACTGCTTCAAGAGAGCCAGTTACATGATGCATGCATTGAGAAACTCTAGGTATCAGTAGTTACTTTGGATGTCTGAAGGTGAATCTTTACTGGCCCTGAGGGGCTGTGCTTGAGACTAGCAATGGTAATGTTTGATTCACCTTCCCCCCTCCAACTTAGGTGGCATAGCCTCATTATGCATGTGGCTGCATAGCTGATATTCTGCCCACAGCATGCATTTCACTCCTGCTTTGGGTTGTTTAGACTTCTTTCTTTTCCTTCTGAATCTTTTTACATTTGCAGTCATAAATCTAGATTCATACTGCAGTTGTGAATGTTTCATCAAATCTGATGTTAAATATTCTATAACCCAGTAACTCTGCAATGGTCTTAACCAGTTTCTGACAGCAGTTTGTGATGGATCTCTTAGGAAAAGGGCTTGTGCTTCTAACTCTAGACTGGTGTAGGTAAATGACACACAAATACTATGAATGTACTTGACTTGTTATTAGCTCATTTAATCTATCTAGCTTTTTAACTGACAATAACTTAGCTGTCCAGGAAGTACATAACCTAATAAAATAAGTTTGTCAGCTTGTGTACTGTCCAATTATAACTGCCCAACTATATGTCATAGGTTTTTTATTGGTAAAAGTGATACTGTTTTATTTGGAGAACCCAGAATCCATAATTTGGTGAAGGATGGTCTTATTTATATATCTTAGGAGAATGACCACAGTGGTAACCAAAATAGGCATGGGCTTGTGCAGGAATATCATGTATATGTTATCAATATCAGAACCTACTGACTGTATGAATTATGTGCTGATCATTCCAGCTGATGATGCTTTTTGTCTCTGTTGATCTGGCTGGGAAAAGTGTATGGCTTTGAGAAGCTTCCTCTCATTTCTCATACATGAGGGCTCCTGATGTGCACAGGGAGGATACTGGGTCCTCAGTCCCTATTGTTACTCTCTAGGTCTGTGTGTGTTTGGCTCCATAATTTGCCAATACACATGTACCCTAAGATGCTTAATATGATTTTGTGGTTTCTCAGCCTTTAATATCAAATTTGTCAGTTCTTAATATAAAGCTGGAAGTTCATCCTGTTTTGTATGTACAGTCACAAAACACTGAAGCTTTTTGAGATCATCATCTAGTCCTTCCTATAAAGTAGGGTGACAGTAAAAATACCTTCAAATAAGTGGGTGGCCTTTTACCAGAATTTAAGAGGGTATCCTGTGTCCCACTACTTCATTTCTGTGGCTTGAAACAGAGTATGTAGGAAGAAGAGATTGCACGCGTGTACTACTGTTTCCAAATGCTGTTTTAGGAAAGTACTTGCTAAAAAACCAGCAAGAAGCCAGATGTTGTATCAAGAAACCTGGGATTTAGGAATTACTCAGAGGATCCATCTGTGGTCTGAGCATTAAAATCTGTTTCCTAGATTGCCCTGGCCTGGTGCAGTTTGCTTGCTATGAACATTGACTCTTATGAGCATGGACTCATGGTTATTCCCAGACTGCCAGCCCTTTCTGTGTGTCATAGTAACTGCAACACAGAGCTGTCCCTGGGGATTAATAACTCTTTGGTAGGTTCATCATCAAACCTCTCCACAAGAATTACTTCAATGCCTGTAAAATATAATGCTTAGAAATGCACTGCAATCTTTCCTATTGTTATAAAGTAGATTTTTCAAACCCAAGCAACTCTGTTTAAGTATTTATTTTTCATTAATAATGTGGTGTGAAATTAATTTGAGTTGATTGTCCTACAGTGGCTGCATATTCGGTAATAGAACTTTTAAAATAAAAAGCCCTGCATTTTTGGGGGGGCCATGATTAGTGTATTCTTTGCCATCTTGTAGGAAAAAAACCCCTATTCAGCATGTGTTTGGAAATCCATACTTCCATGCACGCACTTGTCCTCATCTGTAATCAGCTCTTAGATCTAGTCTGTACTGTTGATCATTTGATGATGCCTACTTGAATCCTGATTCTGCTAGCTGCTCCATGCCCTGTGGAGCTGTCTGGTAGGATAGTCAGTTAACTGACTGTTATGTTAACAACTAACTGTTGTGTTAACTTTGCTATTGTTGTCCAAGGAATTGTTAAAAGTCTGAAAGTTGTCACAAGGTATCACTAAATGACTCAGTTAACCACTATTGATGTATAAAATAAACACAGAGAAGTTATTCCAATCTTCTGTCAATGTACTGGTAAAACATTCTTCCAGTCTGTCTTTTGAGACCAAATGAATCCCTGAAGGGAACAAACCTTGCTTGAAATCTGTATTTAATCTCAGGACCTAAACTTTTGGCAATTAAGTATCACTGGTGTATTGCTGTTTGTTAGTCTGAACATTATTAACTTGCAAAATTCGTAGTGTGAAAATTATTAACTTGCAGAATTTTCCTACAGAGTCAGATTGCTGATAGAGAGAGGAAATCCAATTGGTAATAAGCTAAGCATACTATAGTTGTTAAACTGAAAGTAGCAGTGCCGAAAAAAATCAGCTCAAGTGAGGTGTTGTACTGACTACAGATACAGCAGCTAGGTTGTAGGACCTGACAGTGCATCTCATCACGTGCTCCTGGACTGGTGGAGATTCTGGCAGTGGTACCTGTGGACACGCAAGAACTCTGTGGGTGCTGGCCCTGGATGGGCTCAGAGCCAGTATCAGCATCAGCTTGGACAAGAACTGCCAAGGCTCATTTCTGTAATAGACAGCACAGGTGTTTGCTCTTGCATTACTTTGTATAAAGTTTTCTGTATATTGCATAAGCTTTTGAGACAGTGAATTGTTCAGTATTGAGGAATAGGTGATACTCTGCACTTGAGTTCAAGCTGCATATTTGGTTTTATAGAGATTGCAAAATACATATGATGCACATGAAGTTCTGAGAGGAAAAATGAATGTGTAAAAATGTCAGTATTAGATCTAATGAAAATCACATTTTTCTCTTTCTTGGATAGTGTGTTATGTTACCTGATCTGATGTGATTCTCCTTGCAGAGGAAGAGGGGAAAGCAGTTCAAGGAAATAATGTGGGCTCCACCAGAAAAACATGTTCTACTTCTGAATTATCAAATGGAAATAAAGAGAATGGCTCACCTGGAAGAAGCAAAGAAATGTGGAGGTGTCTTCCACCACAGATGCCGAATGAGAATGAGGTAATGAGTTTACATTTGTCCATGTGGGCAAGCGCCACATTCAAACAGATCAGAACATGGAGAGATGCACTCTCCAAATGTTAGAGGCTAGCAGTATTTATCCTATCTGAGGCAAATATTTAAAATACTACCTAAGTGTCTAATGCTTGCAGAGGCACCTGCAGGGATCACACTTGGCAGTGGCATTTGCTCTACTGAAGAGCTGCCATAATCTGACTAATAAATAAGGCGCCCTGCAAGGACCATTGTGATGCTTTCACTGAAGAATGCAATTAATAGTAGAGGCTAGCAAAAAAGTCTTGAGAGTAGGAATGCCAGCATGCACAGGTTTATTCTGTTTCTTGGGGATTTTAGCAAGCACTGAATTCTTTGTCACTGAAGCTAGGTTGCTTCAGCTACCTAAAGTAAACAGTCGGCAGGCCAGAAGCCTTTTTAATCCTCTGAAACACATAAGATTAGAGATTTAATGTGTAGGGACAGGAAAACAACAGACATCATCTGGAGAGAGCAAGATGGAAATACAAATCCACTGATTAAGAACTTCTGCCCTCCTGCCTGAATAACAAATAAGTAAGCTGTGATCTAGCTTGTACAAAAATTACCTTAATGAAACTTTTCATTAAAAGAGAAGTAGCAGATCATTTTGTGCAATACACAGAGCAGCACACTTAAGTGCCTTCAGATGATGGGCCTGATGTGTCTTGCTGAAGAGCATAAGCTGTCTTTTTGCTCCATCTTAACACATGTGCTTGGGATTGAGTCAAGGAATGCTTTTAAAATAGTCACATTCTGTCAGTTGATTGTATAATAATAAGAATATTTTTGTCATTTTTCTTGTGAAGAATATAGTTACCTCATTGGGATAGACTGCCTTTGGGTGTCTTCCTTTAGCCACTGTGAATTGGCTTTCTGCCCTAGAAAGCAATGTGCAACTTCTATTATCCTTTATTTAATGGAACTTCTTAATACTTGTCTTTGCTGCTGCAGGAAGAAGTCTTAGGCATGGCTGTGTATTTTTGTCACATTAGCAGCTTAAGAAACAAATACAGTAATAGTAGAATGCATCAGAAAAATTGCTATGTCATGGCAGAAGGCTGTAATGCAGTCAGTTGACCTCTGTAACCTTTAAGCCTGCACTATGGAAAGAGGGGAAAAACTGCTATAGAAATAAAAGATTCTGCTCTAAATGCCACTCTTCAGGCATGTTATGGTTCTTTGCACTGTTGTTCCTAATGACTCAGTCTGGTCTTGTGTAGGATTTCAGAGGATTACCTGCATATGTTCATTTAAAAAAAAAATTTAAATACATCATAAAGGGTCTGAGTGTTTAATCAGTAGGAGCTTTGACTGTGGTTTGGGTTCTGATTCATACATATAAATATTTCTGCCTATTTGTGTACAGACAGTGATGAATGAGAGCTGGGGAGCTGGTGGCTCTGATGGAAATGATCTCAGTCTGTCTGAAAGAGTGAAGGTGAGGTTTTCTTTGATTTTCATTGAAGTGGGATTGAGTAGAACATAACTGGGTTTTGCTTTATGCATTTAGAAGGTACTTCCAGTTGGTTGATGGATTATTTTTCCCACCTGTCTTAACTTTTTTCCCCAAATTTTAATGAGTATGTACTTTTAAAGTGTAAAGGGTTATGTAAGTGTGGATGAGAAAGATATCTAAGAGCAGCTCTGATTACTGCACGGAAACACGAAGACTATCCAGTGCACAGTAAATACTTCATGGTAACACTATTTGCACATAGGCTGGGAAAGGCTTTTCACCCTATGCATATATTCACTGCTACCTGACAGGAGCAAAGTTTTTTCTTGTGCTATGTCTTAGATAGTTTAGACTGTTTTGAAGGGACATCAGCCTGATAAAACAGTAGTGAAATGTCCTGGATGAAGTACTAAAAATTTAATAATTCTTAGCTTTTAAAATTTCCCTTTCAGTTCACCATTAGTATTAAAAGAGAAGGCTCAAGCTCTACTTTGCCTACAGCATGTATTGTCTCTGTGCGTTACACAGTGAGCTTGCAAAACTGTGAAGTAACTTATGTATCTTTTTCCTATGAAAATATTTTCCTTTTCCATCTTCTCACTAGGTTTCTGAAAAAGTTGCTGTACAGCTGGAGCTTCTTTCCCATCCCTGTAGTTGATATGCAGCGATTTTTGGCAGCAACTCATTTCCTATACTTAAAAATATTTCCTGTAGGTTACACATTTGAAAGAAAATTAGTATGTTGGAAAAATGCAGGGAAGAATGAAGATGACAATGTAATGTGTTTTTGCTTTGCTCTACATTGTGCTATAAGAAATGACGTGGATATGTTTTAATCTGTTGTCTGATGTGGGTTTTTTATGGCAGATGGACCAGTACTTAGAGTTGGAAGATATAGACACAGATGAAGAGACGTGCAGTGGTAGGTTCCTCACGCTTCATATTTTCTATCATGGTCTGTCTTTGGATGCAAGTGTATTGACATTGTTTAAGGCACCATTTCTCCTGTAAAAAAGCATGTTCTTCCTCAGTTCTTCTATTGCTATAAAATTCCCCCAATTGCCCAAATTTCCTTAATCAAACTACTAATTTCCTCACTCTAAGAGGTAAAGAGATGATGAATTATAAGGAATATTTATTATACTTGTCCTGACGAGCAGTTATTTTTTTCCCCAGTATTTTTCAGAATTACAAATCACTACTTGATAGCAACATTTCCACACTTTTCTGCACTTGTGTTTTGTATGGAAATTATTTTGCTTTCAGAAGTTTCTCCACGAAGTCATATTGGGTGGTGAGAGTTCTATGAAGTGGAAATATTTAATGAAAAAGCTGTTGCTACCTATTAAATGGGCTTAAAATAGGTGAGACTGATCTTGAACTTCGTGAACTTCTTTAAATATTTCTGTTATGAACATTTGAATTGTGTTGAACTGTTCCATACATCTGTAATAATGACTCTTCCACCTCTAAAAAGTAAATAGAAACCTAGTGTCCATAGTTATTTCTCTAACATAGGTGCTTGTGTGGTCTTTATTACCACCAGAATTAACAGCTTTTTTATGATTAAATATATTTTCCTCATCTCTACATGTGACTGCACAGAGAAACAGAGCCACACAGATAAAGGGATTTTCTTAAGGTCACTAAAAGAAGCTGTTAGAGCAGGACTTTGGTCCTCAGATCCTTGATTATTGCTGTTGATTAGTCTGTCTAATCAGTTAAAGATTTGATTAGTCTTTCCTTTTTGTATTTGCAGAATTCCAATGAAGTCAGAGGGCTTAGAGACTTTCAGTTGTTGAATATTTGGAGCTTGGCTATAAGACAGAAGAAAGTAATAAACCAACATAAGATAGGTTTGCAGCAAATATTCTTTCTCCAACCTGGGCATTTCAGGAGGTGGGGAGTAAGATAGCAGTGATGTATTATGTGCAGGCATCAAAGATTTGAGTGCAGTATTCCTGTGTGCCCATTTTTCACTTGGTGTTTATGTCCTAAATTCCAGTAATAGTATTAAAGCTGGTGCTTACTGCTGGAAACCTAAACCCACGTTTCGTTTGAATCATAAGGAAGTGAGAATTATTCATATCTAGTTCATGGCACTATTGTTAGGTATCTAGTTCAAAACAGGCCATAAAGTGGCTGATGAGACATAAGCCCAACACTAAAATAACAAGCAAGGCAGCAAGGAAAGAAGAGCTCTGCCAGAGCTTGGGGACATCTCACCACTTTCTGGACCATGCCAGACCTTGCCTCTCTCCCAGGCTTTTCAGCAATTTCTATGTATTTGTGTGTGTGCAAGAGTAAGTGTTAATTACATACATCTAGAAAGCCTTAGTAAAACAGACTGCGTTTTAGTATGATGAGAATGACAAAAATTATCTGCTTATCCTGTCTGAATAGCGCTTTATGCAAGTCACATAGAGGCAGAACCACCTCCCTTGGCTTTCTGGACATGCTGGTTTTGATGCAGCCCAAGATACAGTTGGCTTTCTGGGCTGCAAGCGTTCATTGCTGTTTTATGTTGAGCTTTACATAAACCAGCACTCCCAAGCCCTTTTCCTGAGGGCACTCTCAATCCATTATCCACCCAGCTTGTAGTTGTGCTTGGGATTGTGCCATCCCATGTGCAGGACCTTGTGCTTGGCCTTTTTGAACTTCATAGGGTTCACATGTGTGAATCTCAATCACCTCTCAATCCTGTCAAGATCCACTTGGGTGTCAACTGCACCACACAGCTTGGTGTCCTTGGCAAACTTGCTGAGGGTGCACTTGATCCTACTGTCTGTAACACTGACAAAGATGTTAACCAGTGCCAGTCTCAATACTAACACCTGAGGAATGCCACTTCTCACTAGTCTCCAATTGGCCATTGAGCCATTCACCACAATTTTTTGAGTGCAACTGTCCAGCTAATTGCTTATGTCAACCTGTCAAATCAATGTCTCTCCAATTTAGAGACAATGATATCATGCAGGACAGTGTCAAATGCTTTGCACAAGTCCTGTCAACCCCTAAGGAATCAACAGTGCTCACTAAGAACATGAAGCATTTATGTTTTATAACATAGAAACACTACATAGCCAGAACTAATTATTTGTTCTAAACTCTGTAAGGAAGGTGAACAGCATCTGAATCTGCCTGGGAAACCCACAGCTGGTTCAGTTGAGATGATAGTTGAGTGAAAATGAGAAACTTCTCTTGACTCCTGGCTTAAAGTTCAATAGTTGTCTTACATGTGAAAAGCCACCTGATAGGCTTTATAGTAAGAGAAATATAATCTTACTCCTGTTGAAACCATAGCAACAAAATGCAAATTAAAATATAAAATGGTATCTCTTCTATTGTTTGTAATAATAGAGCAATATAAAGTAATATCCCTGTTGACCACCCTAATAAAGGATTAATTCTGAAGAACTCCAGTTAGTTTGTAAGTGGGGCAAAGTGTGACACAAACTTGAGATGTTCTTTGGCTGGTATTTTTAAATGCTGCCACCTGTATGTCAGAACATATGATACATTTAAGACCTCATACTGGCAAAACAAGCTAGGACACCTAATGAGAAATGTCATACCTTGGAAATACAGCTTTTATCTCTAGATGTTACTGGCAACAGTCCAGTATCTCTGTACTTCGTTTAGCTTGAAAGGACAGATCAGTAAGCAACTGTACATCAGTACAGTAAATATTTACACTTAAGGGGAAGTGGCTCAAAGTTGACAGTATGAAAAGCATGATAGAAAATAGGTGTTAAAACATCCCATCTAAATGCTTTTGGGGAGATGTCCTGGAAGAATCATTCTAGTGGGGTTTTTTCCATTTTTTTTCTCCACCCCCCCCTTCTTTTTTTCCCCTTCCCTGCTCACTGTCATAAGTCCAATGTCTTCCAAGGTGTGAATGCAGACAGCTGCTTCTTAAAACAAACAAAACAATAGATTTGGCCTGTATGCAAATTCCTTGTAGCTGTTTTCATTCGACAGCACTGAGCTGAAAACCAGGGCAGTGCTCTGCATTGTGGGGCTTTGGCACAGTAAACCATGATTGGCAAAGTGAAATTGCTTCCCTAAAGCATAGCTTTAATGCATTGTGTAGAGACAGCATGTGTATGGTGGACTGTTTAATCGCTCTTTTTCACTGGATATATCTGTAACTCTAAGTAGCTTAAGGCAACAATAGAGATGATTAGGCTTTCTCCAGGGATGGATGGAGAATGCCTAGCTCCTATGTTTGGGCAACAGAATTCCTCTCCAGGACTGGTGACAAATCACTTTCTGCAGGGCCTAGAGGATAGTTATGTAATAATAGGTCACACTTGTATAAAGTAGAAAATATGTAAAAAGCATGTCTGGAGACCTTGAGTACGTTACTTTTTAAATGCAAGATAAAATGAGAATAGGAACAATTAAATATATGGTTGAGGCTGCACAGGCAAGAATGTCAGACTCTCATCCTAATCTAGCTTGGAGCTCTGAGGTAAATTTGTATTTTCAAAGTCCCAGTTCTCTGTAACCCACTGAGGTTGAGGAGAACCCAAGTGACTCAGTTGCTTTGAAGCTGAGGCCAAGCATAATTGTTTTGTTATTTAAATAATTCTTTAGGCAAATTCTATCAGTATCTGTTATTTTCCATGTTACTTTCCTTATGATATATATTTTGTGCCAACATATACACCCAGAAAAAAGAGGTTGAAGAGGAGGATTCAGAGTTAAATTATGTGGATTTTTTCAAGTATGCCCCCCCAGCTGGTGTATATATTTCTCTTCTTCAGTTTTTACGATCCATTTAGCAGTGCCTCAAGATAATTTCACACTAGGTAGTTCTTCAGGCCTAACAGCCTGAAGCCTGAGAATCAGAGAAGACAGCAAAATTTAGCTTTTAAGCTTTTCTCATTGTCACCACCTCCCTCCTCAGCTCCCCATCAGCAGCATTTTTGTGAAATGTAGTGTCTGAAAGTGGTAAAACCTATGTTAGTTTGGGCATCATACTGGGCATCATTAGGCTACAGTAAAGCTAAAGATTTAGGCAAGACTTTGAACTTCACTCTTGAAAGTTGAAATCAAGTTTGTGCCAAAATTTTTTTTTTCCTATAGGTACAATTAATGTCAGTGGTACACAATGAGCAAAGAAACCCCAACTCAGCATTGTTCATAGATTTAGGAATCACTTTCTGTGAGACTTTCATGTGGGGGAGAGAAAGGAGGAGAAAACAATTGATCAAATACACCCTCATTAAAGTATGGTGGACTTGAGTAGCATCAATGGAGTTCACTGTCACATCATCCAGTTGGTTATTTGTGGTATGAGGAGAAATGCATTTCAAAATCTCTTATATTTTTGATTTCACTGCCTGCTTACCTATGTATCCATAGTGCTGTTGGCAGTATCAAAAGCTTTCCTGTTGCTAATTAATCACCTCCACAGAGAACATAATTAGAGCTTAATTAGCATCATCATCCACTAGTACTGTAGCATCAGCCTAAACCAGCTGTGAAGTACTGGCTAGTACTTAGAATAGTCTAAGGTTCTTTTGGGACGTCCCACTGAGAAGGAGGACTGTCAAAACTCCCTAGTTTTTCCTCTCTGAAGGAGTTTCTTGATTGAATATTATTGGGGGAAGCAGCATTGACCCATTAGACTTCCATGCCCTGTAAAGCAGCCAGGATGTGGGGTGATGGGGCTCGTTTCTGGAATATCTACTGGCAAACAAAGGTTGATTACCACATTCTTATGGGGTGATTGAAACGAATTTGAGACCTTTTTTTTTTTATTGCATTACTAACAAGCCTTAAAATAGTGGAATTGACATTCTGAGTGTGACAGGCACTTCTTGCTAAAAGCAAAAATAAATTTCCTTCTGTTGTCCTAATTTTTAAGAGTTGTCTTTCTGAGCCGTTGCCAGACTGTTGTGTAACAGTGCTTCCTCCTCATGTTCTGTCTACAGATCGGTCTGTTGGGGTGGGAACTCTTCATAGTACAGAAATAATCAGTGTTTGTATCAGGAGGTGATACAAAATTCCAAAATTTCCAGTGTGTGTGAAGACACAGCATATATACCTGTGGATTGCACTGTTCTTTTCAGGATGCTTGCTTATATAACTGATGCAGAAATAGATCAGATTCGCTACTTGTTCTCAGCAGGGTAAGTATATAGAGGACTAGAGATAGATACAAGCAACCAAGAGAATAGTGATGAAAACTGGAAACGTTAATTTATACGTGAATTGTGGTCCAAAAGACAAAAATTCAGGAACAAGATACCCAAGGGAATGAATTCAGCTCTTGTTAAAGAACATTCTGCTGTATCCAAAGCCCTGCTGGCTTTGAAATTGTGCACAATTCCCAGAAGAAAACTAAATGAAGAATTTGAACATGGATAAGGCCTAGCTAGGAAGCTATTAGTTTCAAATGCAGATTTACAGGCGAATGAGATCTGTAGCTCCACTACTTGTAAAAAGAGTGCAGGTAGAGATAAATCACTTCCTTTTCACCTTGGATCTATGTACCCTCTTGTTGCTTCAATGAAGTAACATTTAAGAAATGCTTTGAAAACATATTCTGAGATTTCAAGAGCAAATCTAGCTACTAAAATGTAGTATAAAGCTGTAAGGAAACTTATGTATCAGCCAGAAAAAATAGCAGGTAGATTTACATAATCCTTTGACTAAATTGCAAGACATATGGTTCTCAAGTTCCTTCATAAAAACATTACCGAGACAAGATGGACACATCTGTGCTGTAGCAGAACTAAGATTGATTCATGTTAAAAGGTATTTCTAAACCTAAAGCATATCCTTCTGAGCTGTCATAGAAAGCAAACCCACTGTTCCCAGTATGAATGTTTTGCTGAAGTATGTAGAGGAAAGGCTATTCAGAAAGTCTGTGTGTTTTTTGGATCAAATCCTGCCTGTGTGGAGAGGTTACATGTTCCTGTGTCTTGGATATAGGCAAGTCCCCTCAAGTACCTGTTTTAGAAAGCTCAGAGAGGAACAAACATCTGTTAAAAGATCATATAATCAGAGTTGGGAGGGACCTGTAAGGATTGAGTTCATCTTCTGGCTTCACACAGGGCCAGCCAAGTCAGACTATGTGACTTGAGTGCATTTTCTAGATGCTTCCTGGACAGATCCTTGGACAGGAAAGTCACTTGGCACTGTAATGGAGAATATTAGTACTTCTACTAGGTATTTTTGTTTAATGTTTTGGGACAGTCATGTTAAGATGCTTTGCAAAGATTCTTCCTACCCCATGTGCAGGTGGTGAAACTCTAGCAAAAGAAAGTTGAGACTGCCCAGCTTATCAATGGCAAGGCCAGGGTTCAGTCTGGTGTTTTGTAACTCTTACTGTAGACATCTCTGCTCAGGACCTTCCTCTTTGTTACAAAAGAGATTAATCTCAGGTGTTCTCTCTGTTCAGGAGCATCTACATCAGATTTTTAATTCACTGTCCTTGAGAAAGAAGAGCTACCTGTCTACTTTCAACAAAGTTTGATTTTTCTTTAAGATATTCATTATCTAGATTTTAGCTCAGGACTACATGGATCTGTTTTAGAGATAGCTGTCTAAATCATATCTTATGCAACAATAAATACAGCACACACTGACTATTGAGCTTCCACACGTGTCTGAGAACTATAGAAGTTTACACAGGATTTTGCTAATTTATACATTGAATGGAATGGTAAAATTGACTTATTTTTATTCAACAGGGTCATTAGTTCTCCCAGGAGAGGTGGAAGAGACGGTGACTCATTGTACACCCATTTTTGATAAGCCTGTTCAACTGAAGTTCAGAACCTTGTCAGTTCCACAGCCATCAGACAGCAAAGCCCAAGAGGTATGAGGTCAGATTGATTTATTTAAACCCTGGGGTTTAGGGCGGGGTTCTATTGGCTTCTAATGTTATTTTCACAAGAACAAAGGGGGTATAGATGGAGTGGGTGGTACTGCTATGAATTAACGAATCACATTGTTAATTTTTAAATTATTAATGAAACCTTAGCTACATTAAGATAAACACTCTAATAGAAAGGTACTATTAATCTTGCACAGTGCTACTATATAGTCGTGTATTTTCAAAATGTGTACTTCAGTGCTTCAAGCAGCGTGTGGGCTTCTTAATATTTAATTAGTATAACACAGAATGTTAAAGTAAACTTACACTCTTCATAACCTTTTAAAAATAATCACTTACGTAGAATGATGGCCCATTTAATTTTCTAGTGATGCCATGATCTTACATCCTGCAGTTCTCATGGGGCTGAGTGCAGGAACCACCTTCTGAAACAGGGAGGTAGAGAATGCTTTAACCTGACATTTAAAAGAAAAAAGGGGTTTACAATATATTGTGATCAGAATTGGGATTTTTCCTCTTGGAAAGGAGTAGTAGCAAGATGCTGCTGAGGATCTGCATTGCCTCTAGTATGGAGAGATTTGTATTATGGAGTCTGAGTCTTTAAATCAGACACAATCAATACAAGGTTTAATTTAGAATTCAGAATTTCAGTTCTTTTGAAACTGGAACAGAATGTGTGGATTGCTCACAGGCTTATTTGAAGTCATTAAGCTTCCTATCCAAATAGTTGGTGTAAGCATTAACTTTTGGGGATGTTTCTATTGCAGAGGATTCTTCACCACTCTTTCCCCCTGCCTTATCATTGTAATAGAGGCAAAAGTTAGCTTCTGGCTTAAATGGGCCATTTTGGATGGTTTCATATGCTTTTTGATGTCCCATGAGGCTTAAATCAAGTTTATAAATGATGTGTGACCAGTGAAGCATTGATGTTTTGGCAGTGCATATGGTGCCTCCTTTCCTGAACTCAACTGTGTTTAGTTCTTTGCAATAAACTCTTTACTATAAGGAACAAGTCTGCTTTGGGAAAGAGTAAATGTTCTGAAATGACCTTTCAAGCTTTGATACCCAGTATTCTGTGAATAAAAATACTAACTTTTTTCCCTAGGGATTGACATAATTCAAGGGTTTTTTGCCTTGAGAAATATCCATTGGCACACAAAAAAACCTCTCCCTAGAATGAGGTTTTACAGTTTTCTCATTTGATAACGTTTGTATAAAACCAAAGAAGGAGGGTTTTAGCAGCCTGCAGTGTTCATAAAAGATTTCATATGACTGTTTAAACTATAATTCATGAAAAATAGATGAAGATCCCACTGCATGCAAAATTCATTTCCATTTGAGGAAAAGTTGGGTTATGAAAGAGAAACTGAGTATTATTACATTGGGTAAGTGTTGCTGCATTTTTCAAGAAGAAAGACTTAGGACTTTCACAACTGTTTGGTTGGTGCCAGGCTACTCAAGATGAAGGCAGTCTTCTAAATTATACATGTATTTGTGCCTTCATTTTGATATTTTAACTGTGGCCTGATTTTTAGAACTGTCAAGACTGAACAGGTTCATTTTAAAGCCCCTCGATGCTTCAAACTGTCATTGCCTTGAAAATTGTCTTGCATTGCTTGTGGCAGTATTTTTCCAGCAATAGAATCACAGGATAATTTAGGTTGGAAGGAACTTTTAAGATCATTGAGTTCAACCATTAATCTAACACATTAACTTGTGTGGCATCACTTTGGCAAACCTTCAGTCAACTGGGACCTCCCTGGTTTAGTCAGGACTGCTGATAAATGATGGACAGTGGCTTAGGAAGCACTTAAACCAGCTCCTTCAGTACCCTGGGCTGGATTCATCCAGCCCCATAGATCTCTGTGTGTGTCTAAGTGGTGAAGCATGTTGCTAACCATTTTCCCTTGGATTATGGGGGCTTCAGTCTTTTCATAAATCACAGAATCAGAGAATGGCATGGGCTAGAAGGAACCCCAAGGATCACAGAGTTCCAACCCCCCTGCCACAGGCAGGGCCACCAACCTCCAGGTCTGGATCTACACAAGGTTGCCCAGGATCCCATCCAACCTGGCCTTGAACACCCCCAGGGACGGGGCACCCACCCCCTCTCTGGGCAGCCTGTTCCATCCCCTCCCCACTCTCTCTGTAAAGAACTTCCCCCTAATATAACCCTTCCCTCCTTTGGCTTTAATCCATCCCCCTTGTCCTGCCATTGTCTGTCCTTTTACAAAGGCCTTCCCTTCTCTAGGCTGAACAAGCCCAGCTCCTTCCTCATCCTTTGTTTCCCCCTACACCTAGTAAAGACATCTTTTGTTGCTGATGTATTTATAGAATTATTTTTTATTGTCTTCTATGACAGAAGGCAGATTAACTTCTAGTTGTCCTGCCATTGTCTGACCTTTTACAAAGGCCTTCCCTTCTCTAGGCTGAACAAGCCCAGCTCCTTCCTCATCCTTTGTTTCCCCCTACACCTAGTAAAGACATCTTTTGTTGCTGATGTATTTATAGAATTATTTTTTATTGTCTTCTATGACAGAAGGCAGATTAACTTCTAGTTGGACTTTAGCCTTTCTAATTTTGTCCCTGCATAACTTCATGACACCTTTGTAATCCTCCTGAGTTGCCTGCCCCTTCTAAATGTCATAAACTCTTTTTTTAACTTGAGTACCAGACAAAACTGTGTGTTAAGCCAGAATGTTCTTCCCCACTGGCTTTGAGCGCATAGGGCTGGCCTGCTCCTGCAGCTTTAAGATTTCCTTCTTAAACAATGCCCAGCCTTCTTGGATACCTTTGCCGTTCAGGACTGCCTCGCAAGGGACTCTGTCAATCAGTTTCCTAAACAGACCAAAGTCTGCCCTCCTGGAGAACATCCCTGCTTTGAAATGAGACAGTTCTCTGTCCATCAAAACAAATTTGCTAGGGAAAGGCAAGAGACTGGCTGCATTGTTGCTTTTCATAGACAGTGGAAAACCATTCTCTGTGGATAATAAACAAGCTTAATAGGGCAGAGTAGGATGTCAGAAGTCTGTGCTATGGACATATTGGTGAAGGACTTTATAGGTGTACATCTCTGAACATATTGCTAGGGAAAGTTTAAAAAAAAGCTCTGATAATGTTCAATGTATTACTTGGCTAATTGTTAAAGACCAACTCGTCTCCCTCAATGTCTTCTGCCAAAAGCGATTGGGAAGAGTCTTAGTAAGTGACACAACAAATTATTGGCATTGTTCAATAGTATTGCTTCATCTTTCTTCCCAGGTTTTAGACATAAATGTGTTCCTGGATTTCAGTTTTGACAGTGCAGCATACACGCCCTCTCACAGGCCATTGAACGTTGAAACACCATTCATTCCATGGTTGAAGTACATTATGAAAGAACATCTACCTTCCCTACCCAGATACTTACTCTCTCTTTTAGTTCTACTTAATAATTTCATAAACAATAATATTTAATTTAACAGTATGTCTTAATGTCTGCTTTCTAGGGTCTGTCTTGATTCTTATTTCCCCCCTGCATACATAAAAGTTCTCTCAAATGCATGTGTTCCATCCACTCACTATAAAGATGTATTTGAAGTGGGGTTCATCTCACCTCACTTTGTCTAATTTAGTCTTTCTGCCACCAAGAGGATTAGATAAGCACCGCCAGAAAGTAATTAATTCCACTTGCTGTGGGCATTTGTCCTAAGATGTAATATTTCTTTGTCCACAGGCTGAGTTTCAGGCTGAGAGCTTTTTATAACTTAATGTAGAAGTGTAATTTTTATGAGTGGGATTAGGAAAGATGAATTCTACTCTTCTGTTTTTGATTGTTTGTCTTACTACTTTTGAATGCTCAAACTTATTTACCATTTATCAGTGGAGTGGCAGCATATATGTATATAACCTAAAATACTGATTCTGTTGAGTTCCTTTAAACCAAAGTTTTACTGATGGGCCTCTGCTGAGTTTTTTCCTGCTAAATTCCGTGCTTAAATGCAACAATAATGAGGAAGAACTCAAAGACAGGATTGACTTAGTGGAGGAAGATGGAAGAGTTACCTTCTCAGAGGCAAATAAAGACACAGAGATTGAGTGACTTGTCCAGAATGATGAAGCAGAAGTAGAAATTGTTCAGGTCTTATTGATTCCAAATCCAGTGCCTGAAGCTCAAGGCAAACTCTTTTTTTTTCTCCAAGTATCCCAGTATATACTAAGCATATATCACATAATGGCGTATATTCCTCCCCCCGACACCACTTTTTACTTATTGTTATTGAACTAGTAATTTTTCCCTTGAGTATACAATGAAATCATTGGTGAGTTTATGTGTATCCTTTATATAATTTGAACAAGTGAATCAGAGTACCACAATTACTTAGAAATAAAGGCTTTAGGACAGATGAGCAGTTCAGTTAACTGAATAGTAAGTTGCCAATTATTAATAGACTTTTGCAAGTCTCAACTTTAAAGCATTTTATTTGCAACATTACTGTGTAAAACAGCCTCTAGCAAAATACTTCAGTTATTAATATGAACATTACATTCTTTTCCTTTTAATTTGGACATTGAGGAACTGTAAATGAAAATTATTATTTCTTCAGAGAGTAAATCACAGGAGCAATCTTAAGCAAACTGGCAGTTTTCTAATAGAGCAAAATTTTATTCCCAGAGAGCACTCAAAAAGATTTCAATTAGATGATAAATTAGACACCTGAAATTCACATACTACTCTCAGCTTCTTAGGCAAAAATAACAAGATAATAACTTCATCAGCTCAGAAGATTTAGTGTTCTATTGCAAAATGCCTTCCTTTTGAAATGGATCAAAATTGCAGTTTGCAGTATAAAAATTTTAGATTGCTTGTCTGCATGAAAGGTTGAAGTGAACGGCTTCTTGGGAGAAGAAGCAAAAAAAAGAATCCCTAGTGCTTTGAGTGCTCGTTTGAGAGATGAAGCACACTGATAAATATGCAATGTGAATAAACTTTTCAAATGTGCAAG
Organism: Zapornia atra; assembly: GCA_013400835.1. Taxonomy (NCBI): domain Eukaryota; kingdom Metazoa; phylum Chordata; class Aves; order Gruiformes; family Rallidae; genus Zapornia; species Zapornia atra. The sequence continues at coordinate 183,727 of VZTU01019589.1, read as the reverse complement.
GAGTGGGTAACAGAAAAATTGGTAACAGTGAAGTTGGGTATGTTCTACTTTGGCGTCTAATTTCAGTTAACTTTCTGGGGTCGATTTTTTTTAAAACAATTTTTTTCCTCCTATTTCTCTACATGCATAAAATGTTTCTGGAATGACATGGGGAAGAACAGACTTGTTTTTGTAAAATCTCTAGGAAGGCTTACAGTAATTTAAACTCTTTGCAGCTTAGTTGCCTATAGAATCTGTAACTAATATTTTTACAACCAAACTAACTGAAAAATATTTGCACCTTGCATCATATTTTAGAAGTGTCTTGTATTTCTGCTAAGGGTCATCTGATCCAACCTTTTTGGGCAAAAGCTCCATCTAGACAAGATGGCTCAGCACCCTACCCAGCCCAGTCTTAAAAGGTGTGCAATGTTGGGGAATTCAACTGTTACCCAGGGTTCCAATGGCTGATTGTTGTTATTGTGAAAACTTTTCCTGTAGAATCCAATTGAAATCTCCCCAAGAGTTAACTTGTACCCGTTAGCCCTCACCTTTTCCANATTGTGAAAACTTTTCCTGTAGAATCCAATTGAAATCTCCCCAAGAGTTAACTTGTACCCGTTAGCCCTCACCTTTTCCACGTGGAAACGGGATCACAGTCTTTCTAGCCACTCTTTTAAGTACTGGAACATGGTGATGAGGTCACCCCTAAGCTGCCTTTTCTCAAGGCTGAACAAGCCCAATTCTGCCAGCCGTTCCTCATATGGCAGGCTTGCCTGTCCTTTGTTCACCTCTGTGGCCCTTCTCTGGGACCTCTCCATCCTGTGTCCCTGTTTGTATGACAGGGACCAAAACTGAACACAGTATTCCAGGTGTGGCCTGATAAGTGCTGGGTAGAGTTAGGATAATGACTTCTTTATCTCTGCTGGTGACACCTTTGTTGATGCAACTCAGCATCCTGTTGGCTTTCCTTGCTGCTGAAGCACACTGTTCACTCATACTGAGCTTGCTGACCACCAGATCCCTTTCCACAGAGCTGCTCTCCAACCAGGTGGATCCCAGTCTGTGCTGCACTCTCCTATTATGTTTTTTCAGATATGAGACTGTACGCTTTTCGTTGTTGAATTACTTAAGGTTCTTGTTGGTCCATTCTTCCAGCCTATATAGGTTGCAAGCAAATATTGGCTTGCAGGGTTGCTGTCTCTTCTGAAGTGTCTGCTTCCCCATTTACAGAATCACAGAATCACAAGGATGGAAAAGACCTTTGAAGATCATCAGGTCCAACCAATCCCATCCTAAGCTAAACCATATCCCTTTTTTTGAACATATCCATTCAGTTTGGTATCATCCACAAACTTCTTCAGGGTGCGTTTGATCCCATCATTGAGATAATTTTAAACAGCATCTGGCCCAATATTGATCCCTTGGGGACCCCACTTGTGACAAGTTGCCAGTTTGAAAAAGAGCTATTTATCACTACCATCTGGGTGCAGCCTGTCAGCCAGTTCTCCATCCATGGCTGTTACCCAGTTGCTGTTACCCAGTTGCTGTTACCCAGTTGCTGTTACCCAGTTGCTGTTACCCAGTTGCTGTTACCCAGTTGCTGTTACCCAGTTGCTGTTACCCAGTTGCTGTTACCCAGTTGCTGTTACCCAGTTGCTGTTACCCAGTTGCTGTTACCCAGTTGCTGTTACCCAGTTGCTGTTACCCAGTTGCTGTTACCCAGTTGCTGTTACCCAGTTGCTGTTACCCAGTTGCTGTTACCCAGTTGCTGTTACCCAGTTGCTGTTACCCAGTTGCTGTTACCCAGTTGCTGTTACCCAGTTGCTGTTACCCAGTTGCTGTTACCCAGTTGCTGTTACCCAGTTGCTGTTACCCAGTTGCTGTTACCCAGTTGCTGTTACCCAGTTGCTGTTACCCAGTTGCTGTTACCCAGTTGCTGTTACCCAGTTGCTGTTACCCAGTTGCTGTTACCCAGTTGCTGTTACCCAGTTGCTGTTACCCAGTTGCTGTTACCCAGTTGCTGTTACCCAGTTGCTGTTACCCAGTTGCTGTTACCCAGTTGCTGTTACCCAGTTGCTGTTACCCAGTTGCTGTTACCCAGTTGCTGTTACCCTTACTGGCATGGAATTTTAGGTGGCTTTCTGTGGAAAAGATGAAACTGGACATGAACATAGAGGCCTATGAGTTGACCTCAGCCTTAATGGGAAAGTGAGCTCAGGTGCAGGTTTTGTCTCATGTAAACACTTTTGAATGTGCTATTTATAATAAAGCTGATAATGGTTTACCTGGGATAATCTGTAGACGTAAGCAAGATATATTTGCATGCAGAATGAGGACTGTGTTCTAGACCAAGTCTATCTACTAAGTTTAGTTTTCTCATTTATAAATGCCCATGGTCTGCAGGTCTTCATCTAGGGTGATTTATATGCTCTTGCGTGTAGTGAAGCCGATGTAAGCGAGGTCCCTAGAACACTAAGCAATACAGATCATTAATAAAGTTATACAAAACCAGAAAAATATTTCCTGATCAATCAGGCAATATTACAGTTTATTAATAAACAAGGTAGATACTTGCAAGGTAGTCGATACTGTTATCTGTCAGGGGCCCAGTCATCAGAGAGGAATCTGGCTACCACTTCTCTGATTAGATGGCATTAACTGTGTTAATACAGCTTCTTATAAAATGCTGCTAGAAATTGTGTGGGATGCTTTGCCTTCCAAACTGAGCAGCGACCAAAAGATGCTAAGTGTTTATCCTCCCTTTTAGCAAAACAACTGAGTGTGTTCTTAACTTCAAATATGCCAGTAGTTATTGGCTTCATTGAGGTTATGACAGAAGTTTGAAAAAATAATCATGTCTTTAAATGTTTTGCTGATGTGTTACTGAAGCACTTAAATCTTTGAAACAAAGCCCTCAAGGACTTTGTCATGGTTGGAATTTCTAGATGTTTTATGTTAACTTCTGGAAGGATAAGGAGCATTCCTGTACAGCTTGGGCAGTGAAGATGTAGCTCTGGAATTAATTTTATGTAGCTGCTTATCATAAACTTTTTGTATTATGGCCCCTGCTGTTCCTTATCAGTGTGCAGCCCGCCATAGTTATTTTTTTTCATTATTTTATAGGCAGAGCATTTATTCTGGGGTATTTCAATGAGGTGATACAGAAATGCTATATACTATGTCAGCAAAGCAAATATTGGCAAATGCACTAAGAGTCTATGTTCATCATGCAAGAAATCCAAACCAGCCACTTGCATATCTCTGAGATGGTGAAAAGAAATTACTGGAGTCTGAAAATTGATTATGTGTAATTTTGCTCACTCCAGGCATTTCATTTGCTGAAACTGTGTTCTGGGAAGTATGTTACATTAGTATCAGATGCATGTAAACCAAAGCTTTATGTGATACTATCCAAGTTCCAAGAATATGGAGGCAGTCTTTGAATTTTAATGTAGCTGTACATAACTTGTCCATATCCCTACAGCCCTGCTGCTGCAAGTGGCAGGAATGTAATAGATGTGTGCAAGGGAGGTTTTTAGATTCCTTCCCTTGAGCAAAATTAGCTAATGGTACACATTCAGATACAGTACAGTACAAATGGGGCACATTAAATGGCTTAAATTAGGTCAAATTGAATAATTGAATTTATTCTTTTACTTAAAAAGAGCTTAAACAGCTGAGACTGCTAGACTCAGAAAATATAGTTTAATTAAAAATTAATTAGAAGTTTATATTTTGAACTTCCTTATCAGCAGTTGCAGCAATATTGTTTATGTATCTGTTTTTCCTCATTACAGCTACTAGGGGATGATGTTCAACCATTCTCACTTGATGAAGAATTTGATTATGACAATGTGGCACTGACCCCTAAGTTCTCTGAAGCTGAGCTGAAGGCCATTATAGAATTGTCTGAAGAGAAGAAAACGGGGACAGATGTCAAGTCAGCATGAGTTGAAGACTGAGTCAAAGGCATTCTGTGCAGTGCTGTTGAAATAACATTTTTAGGGGGTAAATCTACCTCTTTGTACCCTTATTTAGTAATTTCATCTATATCGCCAGTAAATCCTTGAGATTTTTTGGGTTGTTTACCAAGGTGCCTTGGAGCCTGAGGTTGTCTTTTCTTGTATCTCCTCCTAGTCCTAATGAAAACACAAAATAAGAAGATGGTGCTTCCCTAGAGTTGCTTGTATAGTAGCCCTTCACCCAGAGAGGAAGTATTTCCATCCTTTCTGTATGTCTGTACACTGATTTACATTCACTGATTAACATTCAGATTGGTTATGGAGGGCTGTATTTGTCTCTAAACCAAATGGAGTTTATTAAAGTGACCTTTAATATTTTTAGGACCCAGTGCTCAGGTACTTTGTAGTTTTCCAGATCGTGCAAAGCAGTTGGAAGGATGTTTGAAATGAGAGCCATAAATTCCCTTCTGGAGAAAAACCTTTGAGTGGGGTGAATCCTGTGTTAGTTTAGGCTGGGTATGCTGGAGTAATTGCTCTGTAGGACCAAAACCAACTGCTTGAATTCAGAATAGCACTATAGCACCGTGTCTTGTCTTTGGTACTCAGTTCCTGACTAGTGCAGAGACAGTCCTAAAGCTACCTTTTACCTGATTCTTTCAGTAATGCAAATAAGAGCTTTTTGCAGCTGACAAATCAGTTTATAAACTTCCTCTGTCATTGTAAAACTTAAATATAAGAAGTTACATGTGTGAATAAATCTGGGAATATTGGGGTTTAGTCTCTGCTTTTTGGGTTACTTCAGTTCTGTGGAGGAATAAATACTCCTGTTTCAAGTAAATTTTTGTGTTGATCAAAATTGACTTGGTGTGACTCCTAACAATTAACTACATGAACTGTTACAAAAAGCCTTCGGCACAGAGGGGGAAAAATAGTGAGCTCATCCATTAAAAGGACTGGCAGTGAAAGGCTGTCAGATTTTACATTTTTTTACAATACATGATTCAAAATACCAGTTTATGGCTTCCAATCTGCATCATTGAAATACAGTAAACTGTAGCTGAGTAAAGGTCTCGTAGTATGGATGGGAGAGAAGAGCGTGCATCGCTGACATAAGGTAGCATGTATTCTTGCTATGAGGTGTTTCAAATTCCTTTTTCTTCAGCTTACTGTAGAAGCTTTGCTATTGAGACTTGGTTAAACATCATGACACTGAATTGCATTGGTCTTTTTCTGTTATAACTGCATTAGCTAAAGTTTATTGACCAGCATTTTATCTTTGGCCTGTCTCCATTATTTCTGAAGCGGGTGGTTAACGTGATGAATGTGTGCCTGAGCAGACAGACTAGAGACCAAACCACAAGTTGTTTAAAGGCTCTGAGTGAAGTTCCCCTGGCTCGTTGGCTGCTCCATTGTCAGCAGCTTATGAAGGCAAAGAAAAGTTCTTTGGTGCTCCAAAAGACATTTTCTGGATCAGTAGTTTTGTAGGCCATAATTGCACACCACTGAAATCTGAATGGCATTTGTTTTGTAGGAGTGCTATTTAGTGGGTATTAATGGATAGAATTCAAGACTGAGGTTCATAAAAACCGCAAAAGAAAAGTGGTCTCAGGTAAGATAATTAAGGAGACTGATATAAAACTATGCTGTATAGAAAAACTGGTCTGTATAGGACCTTGATGGTATTAGGTAATGACAAGTTTATTTGGAATACCTACATTCAAAAGGGTGCCTGTGCTGTACTTAAAAGTTTTTGATGAAATTGGCTGTATAGCAGAGTCTGCTGTTGTTTGGGAAACTTTTTAAAGTTAGTTAATTTTAATTCAGTGAAGTGTTTTGTTGAACCCAAGATCTAGATCAGATCCAACTGGAATTTTCCAGTGAAATGTTTAGCTAAAAAATCATGAACAGATCTACTTACTAATTCATCTTCTTCTGGAAGACACAGATAATGTGTATAAGTGGGAGGGATAAGAAGTAAGTTCTGGAAGAGCTCCATAAGCAAATCTGGGAGGAGGAAATTGAGGTCTGCTGTATAAAGAACAAGGTCAGCCTTTAAAAGCCTCAACAGAAAAATAAGGTTGACAGTCTCATTAACATATGTCTGTATAGCAAAGATGAAGTAAGGAACCTTCAGGCTGAGAGACCTCTCTTTACAGAGTTTGCTGTCCTTCAGACAAAGAATCAACAGTACATAAAGGTGGACTTCTGTGGGTATGTCACTTGTTGTGTGTGTTTATTTTTAGAATGATACACAAACTTAGTGATCAGTTTGGATGGAATCCTCTAGCCAGTAGAGTCAATGAGAGAACTTGTTCAGTGGTTCATAAGGATGTTCAGATCAGCTCTGGAATTTCTAAGTGTGTTTTCTATTAATTTCATGGTACTTGTTTCCCTGTACATTAGGGATAAAACCTTTCATTCAGTTCCTTCTCTCATAGGCAGATGATTTTCTTACCAAATGTTCAGAGTACCTATTGTGCTCCATAAGTGTCATTCAGTATAAGCATTAGTTGGTTTGTTTGATGTAAGGAAACATTTTGCTGTAGAATACTCAAGGAAGTTGGAACTCTTTAGTGACATCCATCTTAGAGAAATGGGGATAGCTCACTTATATTTACTCCACTCATAAGTTAGATTTTTGCTCTTTGTTAGCTCAGTGGAGGTTAGACAATGTAGGCTGCATTTCCTGAACGTGACATTTTTATTGGCCTGACCTTGTGGTTGGTTTTGGCTTCTGTCTTTTGTTTGATTATCCTTCACAGAAGAGGCATATTTTTCTCTTCTCCATTACCAGGTTGTCACTTTTAAGAACATACTTTATGTGCATGTTAAATTTTATACATGTGCATGAAGTTAGTAACCTGGAATTGTTTCAGTGTTTGCGAGGTGTTTTAGATCCTCAATAATATATATTTTTTCATTTTGTAGCTTGTCTTCTCTTTAATACTTAATATTTTCAGCTAGGGTTGGTGAAGGACATTATCCTTTCCTATTTATGGTCTTTTCTAAACATTTTTCCTGTTTTCCAAAAGAATTAAAGGCGAAACTCACCTGTAGAACGGGAAAATTGGAGTGCTACTTGAAATTACTTAGAAGCTGCTGCAGTAGGAAATAGGATTTTCTCCCTACTACACTGACAAGGCTTTTGAACTGCAAAGTCTCTGATGCTGGGTGAACCTGTTGGAAGTGAATGCTGTGTGATGCATCCCTCTAGTCTCTGTGTTTTCATGACTTCATTGATGTCTAAAGTGCAATAGACATATGCATCCATATCAATATTATACCTGTTGGGGTGTTATCAAAAGGATATTGACAGTTTCTTTCCACAATATTGATGGATCCTGAGTTACGGAGGAACTCTGAGTTTTATGGGAAGTGTAGTGGTCCTTCCACTGGGGCAGGATTCTGAAGGGCTGTGGCCTTGCCTGGCTGTGGTCCAAGTTCAGATTTTATTAATGCTCAGAGTTACTCCTTGTGGGTGTAAAAGGAAGAGTAATTATTTTCTGAGATAATGGTTGTGAAAGAATAAGATAAAAATTGAAGAATTTAAGAGACGCGGGCAAACCTGACTCAGATGTTGTTATGGTTCTAAATATATTTCTATTAATGTGCAAAGGTATCGTTATATACACTTGTATATATGCAGTGACACTGAAATAAAATAATTTTAGTGTGGAGAGTACTCAGCAGATAATTCAGAACCTTTTGAAGAAGATGGCATGGAAACAAATCCCTGCTCTTACAGAAAAGACCCTTTGATCCTCTGGCCTTGATTTTTCTGCTGCTGTAAACTGGCAGAACTCCACTGAGGCCATTTATATTCATACAGAGCAGACAGGACCCAGGTATTTACAGTCTTAGCTGAAAGAATATGGAGCCAAATGAATTCCTGGTTTAACTTCTCTGCATATGAAGCTATGTATATGACCCGTTATCATTATTGGGAAAATATTTAAATGCAGAGCCAATGCAAATAAAATGTAAAAAACATGTCTTTAACTGTTCAATTACTAATTTTACACAGATCATTATGGAGATTTCATGGTGGTATGTGCCTAGAAGATTGCTTTTTACTTACCAAAAATATCACATACATTTTCAAGCCATGTTCAAATCATGAAACTTGGTTACATATGTAATTACAAAAGATTCCCACCTCCTTTAGAGGGTGGGTTTTTTTTGTCTGCATCTTGGCAAGTATTGGAAATAGACTTTCCTTTATCTTGGAACTGTTTTAAAAAGATTTGACATCCTTTGTAAAATTGTACTTTCTTATAAAGGTGGACTCTCTGTTAGTGATGCATCACTGAATGCAGAAATAAAAATAGGACCACATTCCTGGTTATTCATTACTTTCGTGTGTGCCATGGTGTGGCTAAAGAGCCACTTGGTCTCAAAGTGTCTGGTTGGATAGCAGGCTCATTTGTATCCAGTGGTTCCTCTACCTTCAGTTTTCTCAGGAGTCCAAGTGGTAACTTGGTCCTATCCAGGTATGAATTCTTACAGCCCTGCAGAGAGGCTGCAGGAGGTTCAGTTATGCTGACCAAAGAAGCTGAACCAACAGGCTTGTACCTGGGCTCCACTCACACTCCAGCCTGCTGAATAATTGAGCTGTGTGGCTCACCGCTGTTCTGCAGAGATTTGTGTTACAGCCATCGTGAGTGTGATACTCCTGAAGATGCGCAGTGGACAAGTGATGACTGACAAGGGCCGGGGCAGTGTTACACCCTGATTGCCTACTGGGGCTGTGCTGAACGAGTGGCTTTCTACCCTCCTTCCCAGGCTGCAGCTCAGCCTCAGCGTGTTCAAGGCACCCAGTGAGGTGAGGAAACCCATGGTGAGGGCTCTTGCTGGCCTCAGGAAGCGAAGCTACCTGCACCGCAGAGCTGAGCGCCTGTGGTAGTGACGGGCATTCCCACTGCAGCCTGCTTTCTTGTGGTGTGGTGGCAGTTAACGCAGGTGGCTGTGAGGTGCCACACGTGGCCCAGGCTCCTAGTGGAGGGGATGTGCCCTCTTGCTGAAAGGTGTCTGCTTTTGCCAGTCTTGGGCACATGCAGTTCTCCCAGGTGCTAAATGTCTGCCCATCCCTTGGGAAACCAAGGCAGGCAGCTTTCTCTGAAATGGTGGTAAGTTGTACAACACCTCAAAAGATGAGGAGTTTGATAAATTTGTGATTGCTGGCTATTAGAAGTGACACCTTGTGTTTTGCTGGCAAGGTACTGTAAGCTGATGTTGCAGGTGTATGAGCTGTGAAGCGCCACAGAGTCGGACCGGAGGCAGATTTAATGCTTGTTTATGACAAGTTTGCAAGAAGAAAGGCAAGTGTTAAGAGGTATTCTCATTTCTATAGACAGGCTGCTTTATTTGCAATCACAGTGTCCCACAGTTAAAATGGAAATCAATTTTAATGCCTTATGAAAGTGCAGAAATATTTTCCTCATTTACAGCACTTCCAAAAAGGACAGATAATAAAATTCCCATGATTAACAATCTATAATTTTATGTGCTCTGTGGTGTCTGTCTGTTCAGTACCTCTATCTGCATAAACATTTCAAGTAATAAGCAAATGTAAATCTGAAAAGAATCCCTAAATCTAACTTCACACTGAATTTCAGGTTGTAGAAATTCTCTGTGTATGTTCAAAGCCCTCTTTGATCTGAATGTTTCCAAACTTTGGGGAAGTGTAGATACTTTATTTCAAAAATTTCTAACCAAACATTTCTCAAGCAACCCCTTAGTACCCATCCGAACTACAAAAACAAAGCATTCAGGGACCTGCCTATATAAAAAGAGCCTATGGAACATAACAATTGGAGTAACTGCACTCTGCAGGAAGATAATGGTGTTCTATAAAAGGACTCTGCAAATAGTAGAATTAAATGGAAGCTGATACTTTCCTAGAGCCTGAACCATAACATAATATTCTGTTGACTTGATACAATTCTTGAGAATATTTAAATTCCCAACTGAATAATTAGTGTAATCATTTTGTAATTCATGTGGATTTACACCAGAGCTATTTCTTGAGCCATTAAAATGAGATTAAAGTTTATTTCTTAATTTTTACTTGTATTTTGTGGCAGTGCTAACACCATACATTAAGGCTCTAACCTCATTCTATCATATGTTGCAACAGAGTTTGGTTTTTTGTGGCTGTTGTGGTTGAGGACTCTGGGGGTACTGTCTCTGGAGTGCAGGTGTGTACTGGCAGCAAGTAAGCCTTGAGTTTTGTAAGTTTTCTTGAATCCATCTGCTTTTCTGTCCATATGTATAAAACCCTGTAATACGCAATATGATATACACAATCCTTAGAAGGAGGCAAGTGTCATTTATTATGTTGCGTATGCTTCTCAGAATACTTAGCTGGAGGACAAATTCTACCAATTACTTGGAAGTGTTGACTCTGCCATTTAGTTTTGCTGCAGATTGCACATTTGTTCTTTGAGAGAGGAATGTTGAAGTGCATTTTTTCATTTGCTTTTCCTTTTTTTAAAATCTTTTTTTTTCCTCTTACATCAGATTTGCAACTAGCTTTCCTGAACTTGACAAGACACTCCATTAATCCCATGAGCTACTTCCCTGCTGGATAAAATTTTAAAGTAAAAAATAGAAATAAAAAAAAGCTGGAAAGCTGGTGCCTAGGCCAGGAAACATCAAAGCACTGTTAGCATTTCATGCACAAGCTTAGCATTTGCAAAGCTTTCAAAAACAAACAATTGGGGAAAATACCAATAATGGCCAACCTGCCTACTGAGTGAAAGTTTGACTCCAAATTGCCTTTAAGTCAGCTGCTTCTGCTTTGACTCACGCCCCCCAAGGATTCTGTTCCCCAAGATATTTCAAAATCCAGACTGTCAAAAATACTGACAGCTCGCACTAGCTGAACAGCATTTCCCCCTGCAAAGTTGTGATCCATTTAAGGCTCTTTATTTTGAGTCATGACATCCTTCCTGAATTCAAGGGATTTATTTTCCATTCATGAACATTAATAAAGTAAACTGTGCAAAAAAATGATGGCCCAAGTGGGTATCTTTCTGCTGAGAGCGGGGAGAAGGGAGCTAGTGGGAAGAGGAAGGTTGGCTGAGCAGCTAAATATTGTCTGTGCTCTGAATGGGATGTTTGATGTCTTGGTTTTGATTCTTTTGCAGTATTTGTATAGGAATCTCAGTTGAAAAACACCCCTCCCTACGCCCAAACCCACTTGTATGAATGTGCTGGCAAACCAGCTATCCAAATTCAATGGGTTTCTATTCCAAGGGCAGTGTTATTCGTGGTGGGATGTGTTTTACAAGGCACTTGCCACTGAGCGCATTTACTAATTGACAGGATTAGGGTCTTATCACAACTGTTCTAATGAGTGTTTCTCTGGTACTGCTTGTAATGCTGTAATTCCCAAAATTTCATTTTTGAAATGTATATTCTTTTGATACTTTTCATGCTCTGGCTCCGAACCAGCAGATCAAAGTCATCCTTCAGAGATGATCCTGAAGAAGCATAACTTGGAGTACTCTTAAGAGAAGTGATGAAAGTAAGAATGAAATAAAATTAAATAATGTTAAATTAGGAAAAAACAACTTGCTGAAATTCAGATATAACAGACTCTGCAAGTACCACAAGGGAAGTTGGTAGAGATGATTTGCTAAGGTCAATTAAAACAAATCTGAAAAATAATAATATTGGAGAATATGTTCTAGGAACAAAATACTGCATCAGCCAGGAGTTGAATTTGATTACTACTTTTCCTGTAAGACTAAGGTACATGAGAATGAATGATTGAAGTCTGAAGAATTTTACTACTTCTGATTGTTATTGTCTTGGGATTCCAATTCTGAGAATGGAGGAAAGGATAGTTCACTTTAATGATGCAGGTTCAGTCTGTTTTAATTCCAGGGCACCTCAACAAACTTTTGATTTGTACACAGGCTGACAACGCATGTATGAAGCATCACTGACAGCATTTGCAAAAAGGAGAAATGATGTATTATTTAAATATTCTGCTTTTCTGAACAGTCTAGTTGGATTATAATTGCCTGCTAAGATAGGAGAAATGGCTTTTTTTTTTCCCCTGCTCTTAAAAGGCAGCTTAATTTAGAGGTAAGAATTTTGAAGTGGAATTTTGAATCAGAACCATGTGAGGGCTTTGAGAAAACCCATGTTTGCATGTAGATGTGGGGGGCTCATGACGTCACGGCTCAGCCTTGCCTAAGTAAAGTAAATTACATCACTTTTGATCTTAGGTTGGAATATTTGAAGTTAATTTTCTTCCAGAATCCAAAACCACTATCAAATTTGTATTTGCAGGTCATGCTGCTTTTTTTCCTCCTTGCCTTTCTTGGTCTTAACTGCCTGGTTATACAGCAATTAGTATACTATACAGAGAACAGGGTATGACATTGCTACATTTTTCAACAGGAAAAGAGAATCTTCTCACTGAGAGCTGAAGAGGCCATTGAAACCCTGTGGTTGGCCACTTGGCAACTCAAATAGATGTGTATTGAGTTAAGCCTGTCTTTTCATGAAGCCTTTGTATTACCCTGATTCGGGTAGTTGAAATAATTTGTGACAAAATTCAGTTCAGTCCAGTTCAAAATACTCTTTTGGTCACTGTAAATTCCTCTTGACACTCCCATCCCATTGTAGGTCTTACCACAATCCACAGAGCAAACACACAGGCTTTCATTGACATCAAAGGGGGCGCAGGGTCAAGCAACATTATACCAGGGGTCTGCTACAGGCCGCCCAACCAGGAAGACCAAGTAGATGAGGTCCTCTACAGACAGAGAGGAGCAGCCTCACATCTACAAGCCCTGGTTCTTATGGGGGACTTCAGCCACCCTGATAACCGTTGGAGGGACAGTGCAGCAGGGTACAAGCGATCCAGAAAGTTCCTGGAATGCACTAATGACAACTTACTCCTCCAAGTGATAGAGGAGCCAAAAAAGAGGCATGATACTGGACCCTGTTCTCACCAGTAAGGAGGGGTTGTTAAGGGATGTTCAAGGGCAGCTGTGGCTGCGGTGACCATGATATGGTGGAGTTCCAGATCCTTAGGGCAGCAAGGAGGGTGCACAGCAAGCTCACTGCCTTGGACCTTGTTTCAGCCTTCCAGTACCTAAATGGGCCTGCAGGAAGGCTGGAGAGGGGCTGTTTACAAGGGCATGGAGTGATAGGACAAGGGGTAATCGGTTTAAACTGAAAGTAGATTTAGTTCAGATACAAGGAAGAAATTCTTTGCTGTGAGGGTGCTGAGGCACTGGCACAGGCTGCCCAGAGAAGCTGTGAATGCCCCCTCCCTGGCAGTGTACAAAGCCAGGTTGGATGGGGCTTTGGGCAACCTGGGCTAGTGGAAGGTGTCCTTATGGCAGGGGGCTTGGAACTAGGTGGTCTTTAAGGCCTCTTCTAACCCAAAACATTCCGTGGTTCTATGATCTCTCATAGAGTGGATTTTGTCTAATGCTGCCAATTCTCTGGGTCACTTTGAGAGAGCTGCTGCTTACCAGGAATGTCCCTGGAGAAGAGCGTAATTTTTATTTATTTTCTTTTCCAATACAGGTCTCTGTGTAACCCCACTTCACTCTGTCCTCCTCAAAGGAATGACTAAGGGAGAATACCAATGCCTAGACTGTTTACCACTTGTTGGTTTAACCGAGTGTTCAAATTTGCTTTTCAGTTCACCTTCCCTAACCTTTCTTTTCCAGGTGGGATTTTACTTCTGGTGCCAAGCACTGAGGAAACAAAAATGTGTTTCTTCAAACCACCTCCATCTTATTAACATTCAGAAGGATGTTTGCTGATGTATTCGGTAGGTGAGGAAACTGATTGCTACCTCCTAGTAAAGTCGCTCTGTTTTAAATGTTAATTGTTTTAAGCACACTGGAGTTTTCAGTGACCTCTAGGTCGTCTTTTCTTAACGATGATTGATACAATCTCTCAGAAGAAAGTGGGGAAAAAAAAAGTACTTTGCTGGTCTAGTTTCAGGTAACCTCTAAAAGTTCAAGTGGACCAATTACACATAAAGGAACAACAACTTTTTTAAAGCTTCATTTGAATCCCAGAGGGGGAAAATGATAGAAAATCAATTAACTTTCGACATGAAAAAATAGCTCATATTGCTAAGCTTTCCTATTGCATAGTTTCTTGATTATGTTTGGAAGCAAATTGCCTTGATTATACCTTTGACGGGAAGGAAAGCCTTTTAATTAATTTAATACATGCTATAGCAGGGCTGAATTGTATCGTGGAACAATTAAGCAGGCCTACACTGATATTTTTGCCCTGTTGAAAATGGATATTGCTCACTTAGTGAGTCAGGCTCTTGCTGTGTTGACGCAGTTATCCGTTCATTGCAGAGCATGTGACACAAAAGCTTTCAGGGCCTTTTATACAGAGGAGAGGCTGAATAGAGTAAACAAAAAGCCGGTTTTGGTGAAGTCTGAAATATCTCTTCTGGTCAAAAATGTGGAGAAATCTAGGCTAAACTTTAGCAGCTGTACCTACACTGGGAACTGAACCAGACTGCCCCTAAGCCAGCCTCTACTTTGGGAATATTCAGACTTCAGATCTGGTTTCTGTTGGTCCTGGTCCGAAATGAGGAGTGGAAGTGATTCTCCGTCATGCACTGACAGACGATCCTTTAACTCCTGTGCAGCTATGAGCCATCAATAGCAAATTTGTAGTAGCATCTACTATAACTTCTGCACTTGCTACTACTTAAACCATTTTATGCCTCAAGCTCTTAGCTGAAAACAATGACGTTTGCTGGGTTTGCTGAGAATGGGATTTTTTAATGATACTGTTAATTCAAATGCTCTAAAAATAACAAGAAACAACACATTCCATTTCTATTTTTCAAGTAACGTGGGTTCCTCTGTCAATTATGTTATGTTATATTGTTGAAGGAAAATGTATCTTCTTGAGTTGTCTCTGTTGATGGAGTCTGTTTTCTGTTCATGCTGAACTAGTACAACAGGTTCATTTTACTTTCACAGACTCACAGAATCATAGGGGGCAGAAGGGACTTCCAGAGATTGTCGGGTCCAACACCCCTGCCAAAGCAGGGTCCCTAGGACAGGTCGCACAGGGAGGCGTCCAGACGGGTCTGGAATCTCTCCAGAGAAGGAGACTCCACACCCCCCTGGGCAGCCTGTCCCAGGGCTCTGGCACCCTCACTGGGAAAAAGTTCTTCCCCATATTGGTGCGGAACTTCCTGTGCTCCAACTTGAGGCCACTGCCCCTTGTCCTGTCCCCACAGACCACTGAGAAGAGGCTGGCCATTTCCCCCTGTGTCCCACACGTGAGAGATTTTTTATAAACATTAATAATGTCCCCTGATGGATCTCGCCTGCTGGGAATGTATTTGCCCACACTGTGCTTTTCATACTGAGGTCTGCTGGGTCTTTCCTGGCAAGTTGTAGAGTCAAATATCCAAGAGCTGAATAATAAAGGAAAGAGTTCATCACCAGAGAACCTCTCTTGTGAATTCATTCATAGCTGTCTAAGCTTAGATAAAATATCATTACACATTTTTCTAATATACCAAGGCCCTAAACTCTGACAATAAACACCTGTATAAGTGAGGAACAATACATTGCATGCTCTCTGGTCTTCCTGATTTCTTCAAAAAGACCTAATTGGTGAAAGATTTGCTTGTAAAAGGAAGTTAGTAGCTATGGATAGGGAAAAACTTGGGAGGAGAAGCTTTCTTGCAGCAGTGTGAAGGCAAATCTGTGCTAGAAAGGCATTTCAGGGGTGTGCAGTTGCAGCTGTGAGTGCTGCACCACAGGACTGGTATGTTCTGAGCTAGTGCCTTCGATGTTATTAGAGATTTACTTTAATTAGAAATATTAGATTTAATAACCAGCATTGTGAGTTGTGATTGAATTGGGCTGCAGAACATCAGTATGCAAAGGAGCACTGTCAGATATGCACCCTGGCCTTGAGTACCAGTAAATACATTTAGTATAGACCGTGATGGCAAAGCCAGTAACCAGAATGGCTTCTTGACGTTGCCTGGCATTAGGAAGGGAGGTGCACTTAATTAAGTAAAGATTGACTTTCTTGAGGGCAGGTTTCAGATCTGCTTGTGGCTCACAGAGCAGTATGTTAAAAAGGGCTAACTCAATACCTGTTCCCCTGGCTGCAGATGGTTGTGCCCATCTTTTGGACCAGCTGGGGACTGTAGCTTCAGTGACTTTGACTGTGATGATTGGTTGAGTAAATGTATCTGAGAAAGTAAATGTATTTGTTTTCCACACCACTGGTACAAACACATATTTGCTTTTTGCAGCTGTGACATGAATGGTCCAATGTAGCCCTCTACCTTCCCCTCAGTAGGGATTACGCAGAAACCCCCTTTTCCCTTTTTTATTATTAAAATCTGTTGTTCCTGTCATCACAGATACAATACATTTATGTACACTTCTAGTTCTCCCAAGTGAAAAATAACAAAATATAATATATATCCACAGTACTGTATTTTGATTGCATTAAGGGTCTACTTTCAATATTTAGCCTTCTTCCTAAAAACACAGATCTTGTTGAAAGTCAAAGATAGATGGCTTGGGAACTCTGTTAGTGCTGGGATCAGCATCACAGTTAGTCAAGACCTAACCCTTCTGAAAAACAGAAGCTTGTGTCAAGGATGATTGAAAGCATCACAGGTTCATAAAGGCGATCATGTATGGCTAATCATTCCCACCGTAACTGGAATGTGATTTCCTTTTGGTTACTGCTTGACAGTTTCAGCAAAAATGATGAAGAAAACCAGCATTTTTAGGGATACACCACCCCCCCCAAAATAAACCCCAAACTGGTCTATTTAAGTTCTTGAATTTTCCACTAAGGCCTGGCATCGTTACCTCCTGAGTCAAGTTGTGTCCCACGAGAACAGCAGACCTGTAAGCGTGCTGCGAGCTGACTCTCTTAAGAGACAGATGCATGATGGGCAGGGTGTAAGGCAAAGCTGACAAGGGGACAGAACAAAGGTCACTAACTAAATATTACGGTTTTTTTCCTCTTGGACAAGAATGATTAAAGGGGTGAAAGCAAATGTGTGATTCAATTTGGGCAATGGGATTAGATCAATGTGGGGCTTGCTGAATATCATCTAAGAATTCACAAAGTGCTGTGGGGGCTCTTTCCTAGTACATACGGCCACAATAAAAACATATATTTTGGGGGAGAAATGATTTAATTTCCTGTTGGGTTTTTTTTCTCCTTATTTCTCTAAAACAAGGGAAAAGGGAGAGTAACTGTATCCGCACCGTTAAACCGATTCTCAGCGCAGAGCACACGGTGGCAGTGTTGCCCCACTGCTGAACGGCTGTCATGCAGCACTCACCCAGCCAGTATTAATTTACTGAGCAATAAATAGGCACATGCAGTAGAGTGCTGCTTTACCCAGGGAATATTACACTTGTACACGGTAGCACTGATTGTGTTTTCTATTAAAATAGAGTGTAAGGTGCAGGGAAAATACCGTTTTTCCTCTATTTTTCCACTCCTATATTATTTGCATGCATTGTAAACACTGTTTGAGGTTTGCACAACTAACATAGCCGGTACTGGAAAAAGATATGACTAATTAGTTTCTTTCCATAAAACCAAATACACCTTAGAGGACCTCTTAGGATAGTAAAAACCTGTCCCTGTCACGCGCATAGAGAAATCAGGAGCTGTGAAGGTTTCTCCCTCTCAAAAGAAAGCTTTACTGTTCAAACAAGGTAGTGGTTTGCAGGAAGATCTCTAGCCTAAACACGTGCTTCCTACAGAGAAATAGCTGCGCTGCAGAGGAACTTGTCAGGAAAAGCTCTGGGCACACAGTTGAGTTTCTGGGGTCAGTGGCCATGGTCGGGGTCTTGGCACGAAACCCCTTGGGGGCCAGTGTGGTTTGGCTGAACCCTCGAGTGCTTGCTTCAGCAGAGCAGCCAAGGGTTCACGCACCGGTAGCTTTCATCTCTTGTTCAGCCTGACAGGAGGGCCCTTCAGAGGCAGGCCGAGGAGAGCACTTGCACTGTGCTGACTGTTGAGTCTCTCAGATATCCGTGTCTCTCGTCTTCCATACTTGTGCTGCTTTTTGTGTGCTGCTGCAGCTCCACCAGCTAGGTTCCCGAGACATGGGCTTCCCTGGTTTGTCTTCTGCCTTTGTCAAGCTCTGCTACCTGGCAGACAAACCCTTCCCTGTGCTTTTGCCACAGCCCAGCTGATTTCCATTTCACCAACACAAAATTAATGAGGTTTTTTGCTTCTGTTTTTCAGCCTCTTAGGCCTAGGCATGTTATCAGCCACTGCCTGGTTATTGCCATTGCCCTTAGTTCTGAGAGTCTGGATTCAACTCTCGATCTCAGTGACAGGAGCAATGCACCTGGCAGGTATCCCCAGGTTATGCTCCACAGCACTGCCTTGTTGTTCCAGTGGGAGAGACATAGGAGAACAGCAAAGCTGGAGGGCTCAAGATGTCTTCTTACAGTGCCAGGAGGAAAATGCAGGTTTTTTCAGCTATGTCTTTGTTCCTTTCTCCCCATTCTACCAGCCACAAATGTAAAATAAAATGGAAAAAAACCCCCACAAATCCCAAAGCGTGAGAGCAAGCACTCCAAGTAAGTCATGCTCAAACAGCTGCTTCAACTCGTGCTTGGGAGAGAAGTACTTTCAAACTGATTGGTGTTGGTTGATTTTTGTAAGCAACACATACCCATACAGGCCAGCAAGAAATAAATATCAACACTTAACGTAGTCTCTGGATCATGTTGTAGGTAAAGTTGCTGCAAATAAAACTTCTGAAAATATATTGAAGTAATTGATGCAGCACCAGCAGGGAAATTAAGCTGAGTATTTACAAGACCTGAAGTCCTTTTTAGCTGTGCATTTCCAGGATGAAGATCAAGAGTCCTACAATTCCATGTTGTTTTTATCAATTCACAGGAGGCATGGCTAAAATGGTTGTGGAAAAAATCAGAATGGAAATATCCCAACAACTTGATTTTAGAAAGAAGAACATTAAGAAAATAGATTCCAAAACACACATTAAAGGGTCCTGCTGGCTTTTGCCTGTTTTCTTCCCTCACACATAACTAAAATATTAGTTGCCTAGTCTCAAATACTAAAATCCTAAACATTTATCAGTTGCTTTATTACTGCTTGGGATAAAATTTATCCTTTTGGCACTTGGTATGATGTTCCTTTGCAGCATCTTCTGCCAATCTTTTTAAAGGACAGCATGGCTGTCATTTTCATAGTTGAGCCATTGAGTCCTCAGGATGCCCAGCAAGGCCTCCTTGGTGTGCAGATTTATTTCCACTGACCAGCTGGAAGTGTTTCAGCAAGGGAAAGATACTGAAGAGAAATACACTGGCTATAGATAGTAAAGGCAGATGCTGTAGATTACTGATGGAGGGCTTGAAAGTTAAAGAGACTGTGATATTTAGTGCTTGTCACTAGTTCACAGCTGATCTACCTTTACTTTCCCACCCTGATAATAGCTTATTTGGCTGAAGTTTGATGGTAACAAACAATGAAATACATAGTGCATCATGTATTTTCTCTTTTCTGGGGACAGCACATGGAAAATGTGTGTACTCCACATACAGATACTGCATTAACAATCCTATTCTCATGAAGTACCTAGGAAGGCAATATAACCTCTTCTAGAGGCAGAAGGTGAGGTTCCCCATTCAATTCTGCCAGCGTGGGTGGAATAAAACAGGAGGAATCCAGTCAGGACCACAGAGATGCAGTTGCCTGGACTGCCTCACAACTAAACCCAGGTTGTTCTCATATGCAGTGATAGTCTAGAAAATGGCTAGTGGAGAGAATGGCTCTGCTGTCCTGATTATCTTCCTCTTTATACTTCTCTGCTACCCTGGGATCACCAGGCAATCTGTTTTCTAGCAAACACCACTTGAGGTTTCATTGTCTTTGGGTCACTTCCTTTTCATGCTTCATTAGTGGAAGCTGCTTGCTTTGGGTGGTCTGGGCATCTGCAGCACCAGCAAGAGGGAGCTGCTGTGAGATGATTAAAATGTATCCCAACGTTTTCCCTGCTCTTCTGTGACAGGTGTTTTGTCCAGTCATATTAATCTATCATCCTGAAAATTAGCTCTTACTAAGGAAAATGCAGATTTCATTTTCTCCCCCCTTTCCCTTACTTCAAATAGATTTTCCAGTTCTTTATTTAGGTCAGAGGAGTGGACCAGCACTAGCGTGCATTAATTTTTACCCATTACATAAAGATATTACCTTTCAATTCCTGGTCATGTCATATTTTTCAAATTGAAAATTCCTTAAAAATCTTTACTGCTCGGCTTGTGACTCAATCTACTGGGTTTCTTGCAGCTCTGGGATGAACTATATCATACATTTTATTGGGATAACTGGGTGCGTGTTTGCTTCTTCCCCAGAAGCTGTTCTTCTACTTTTGAGATCCTCAGTTCCATTAGCAATCATGCTTTTGCCCTCATCTTCAACACCCTTGCTGCTACTGAAAACAAAGGTTGGGTTTCAGTTTGTGGAGTAGCAGAGTGTGTTTAATCTCCTTGCCATACTCCTTGCCCACTGTATGATGATCCCATTTCTTGTTTCATTAATATTTGTGATACAAAAAAGATGTGTCTGCTGATAAAATTTACTCGTGGCAATGCTGGAAAGGGCTTTCAATATAGAAAAGGGCCAGAACAGCACTCAGGAGGCAATGGTTTCCCTTGAGCATAGAAGCAACAGAGATTAGATGAAATTCAGTAATAAAAAGTTATATGCAATTCATGTGAGGAGGGATTTTCCAGTAACCAGCTCTCCTGGGAACTCACCACACTTCCAGTAAGAAGAGTGGGAAGGGGACTTCGACACTCTCAACAGAAATTCAGCCCAGCTTGAAGTCCGATCTTTGATCCTGGTCTATTAAAATGGTGGCTTCCCTAGCAAATAACATCTTGCACAATAGTCAGGAATTAATGTATTTTCCCCCATTATATGATAAAAGCATATATATGCTCTGTTAGTTAGCTAATAGCTCATCGGTGCCTTTGCAATAGAAGATTTTATTGCTGTTCCAAGTATTTAAAAGACAGAAGGAAAGAAAAGTCTGTTGTCTATTGTTTCTGTTTTCTTTAAATGTTATCCCTGAAGGCGCATGTATTTGCTTGAAAATAATTGCAAATGTCACAACTTTGATTCCAGCTTATGTGTTGCCTGACTTTCGGGGATAAGGGCATTTAAGTCTCTAGTAAACTCCAGCCTAGAAATAGTCTGGCCTTTGCTGTTCCTAAAACGTATTTCATAAGCAGCATTTCCTGCTAGCCTGCAGCAGCCAGACTTGGCATTTATATATTGCCCCACACATACATCACATAATGTTGCAAGATTCCTTATGATTAACTGATGTAATTGAGTACTGAGATAAAAAGAAATTTATGTGGGAGAATCCACAAAATAGAACAAAGTTCTGACTTTATTCCAAAATTTAACTCAGAAGAGGAGGAGGTAGATCCTTCCTGAGGACAGCCATTCCTTCAGGAAAGTGAGCATAAGGAAAGCCACTTGGTACCAGTGAGAAGCAAGGGCATGCCAAATTTATCCCACACCTTGGCAGCGTATTGGATCAATGTATCAGAGAGAATGCAGGAGAGACATCAAGGAAACCCGGGCAGTTGAGTAACATTCTCTAACTGTGCACCAAGTCTCCTGCCCTTAGGAAGGGCTGACTCGCACTAAATGAGTTTTAAACTTCCTGGCATCATTCTATATCACACCTGTGTAAACACACCTGCCTTGCATCTGATTGTATTTCTGGTGTTTGGGGTGGGTTTTTTTTTAAATGTGAAAATATATAGTGGATGTGAACATCACCAAACACACATCTGAAATTGGAGTGGGGGGGAGTCTCACATGACATTCTTTTACTACTTGATTCATGGACTTTGTTTTTATTCCTGTTACTAGGATAATTCCACAATCAAAGCTTTGAGCACCACTCATAAGGAACTTTTATAATTTGCTTTGGAACCACCTGAGCAAGCTCTGGGCTCACAACTGTGGATTTCTGCAAGAGCTGTGGGACGTTCTGCAATGTTTTTGTGGGAATTCTACAAAAAGGAAAGCAGCAACAGCAACCTTCCGACAGCAGTGTAAGTGTGGCACAGGAGAAGTCAGACAAGAGAGTAGTCATTGGAACATAGGGAATGTTTCAGATCTCATTGCTGCTATGATGAGAAGAAAATGCTCTTGTTAATGTCCTGCAGGCTTTGTGTTTTTCTTTGCCACTCTTCCCTTTTGCTTCTGTGTGCCTGGATTAAAGACTATGAGGATGAATACAGCTTTCCATTTGCTTGATAATAAAAGGGTGTCAAATTAGTCAGACTAATAGGAAAATGGCTCTTGTTGGTTTGTTTATTTTTCCCATTGAAACACGGTGTGACTCTAGAAAATTCATTTACCCAGTGAGGACAAACCAGGAGATCCCACGACTCCAGTGATGCTGGGGTAACTGGTATCCAGTGAGTGGTACACTGTGCCTCCTATGTGAAGAGTGGAGGAAGACTGTCTAGCCTTCCTCACTGCATATAGATACCCACAAGAAAGCTGGGGAAGAACTATTCATGAGGGTGTGTAGCGATAGGACGAGGGGTAATGGTTTTAAGCTTGAAAAAGGGGGATTTAGGTTGGATATTAGGAAAAAGTTCTTCAATATTAGGGTAGTGGATCACTGGAACAGGTTACCCAGCGACACAGTGGAGGCCCCATCCCTGGAGATACTCCAGGTCAGGCTTGATGGGGCTCTGAGTGACCTGATCTAGTGAAGGTGTCCCTGCTTACTGTAGGGGTGTTGGACTAGATGGCCTTTAAATGTGCCTTCCAACCTAAAACATTCTATGATTCTATATATGAAGAGATCCTTGTTTCATTTTGTGCCTCAGCAACCAATCACAAGGAATGACAGACACTGGGTGAACCCCCAGCTATGTAGTTTTTCACTATGGAACCAAACTTCAGCAAAGGGAAATAAGTAAGAATACTTCAAGACCTAAAGAAATCTGTTGTTCTTGTCTTAATAAAAGGAACTTGAACAAAAGAAGGAATAAGACAGGGAAGATTAAGTGACTCCTTATCTCATAGTGCAGTGACATTTTCTTATCCTTCTTAGAATTTGTGGCCAGCTCCAGAAGTTGTGTTGGTAAACTTGTACATTAAAATTCAAACTACCTGTTGAATTTTTAAATATTTTCCCTAATGCCCATCAGATTGAGAAGAAATCATTATTCCAGTATGTGTGAAGGGCTTCCTTTCTGCTGATGTTATTTTGTGAGTCACTGGTGGCCGATGCAACCACTTTATCTGTGGTTGGAAATCTGAAGTGGTCCATACTATGAAGTAAGTAACAATTTATGACAAGGTGTGCAGTATGCAAGATTAATGTGTGACCCAAGAGCAAACACATTAACTAACTCTCTGGAAAGCAAGCTTAATGACAGTGGAAATGAATGCAAGATAGGAAGAGAAAGGTATTGTATTGACAGAAAGTTGTATATAGCACATGTATTTAATGTAAAGACCTCTATGAATTAGTAGCTCATCTCTGAGATGAAGTTTGCAGATACTTGTCTCTGATACAGTCATGTAATTCAGAGTGGGCCAGTTATGCCTGGCAAAAACTGAACACTTGAGGCTGAGTTTAACAAATCTGTCTTTTTCAGGGTGTCACACATCAAGGTATAGCATTTCAAAGTGTGCTTCTGCAACATTTTCAAACAAATACTTGTGTCTCATTCTGCTAAATGCAATCTCTGCAATGCAGATGAATTGCTGCATGTTGAGGTCTTTGGGAAAAAGATGTGCTTATATACCCTCAGGCACAAATGTAAAACCATGACTGCAAATATTTTTTAACATGTAGCTGTGGTCCATCCTGAAGCCAGCTTCAGGAGACTCTAGGCTTCTTGGTTGCACTCAAAACCTGGCATGATTTCTGTTGTAACACCAGAATTTACACTGTAAAGCTCTTGACCTTCAAGTCAAGTGTTTCCCCTGAAGTCTTCTCTGTTGACACTATTTGCCTTACTATTTACTACGATTGGCACATGCTAATTGCAGCCTTTACAGACACCAGTAAACTTTGGCTTAATAAAGGCCTTCAGAATCTCAAAACCCCACCGTCAGAAATGCAGACCTGACATCTTCCTCCCTCTTCCTGTAGTGCCTGACTCCGTTTCCCCATGCTCCAATACTTCTGCCCCAGGTGCTGCAGCTTGTTAGGCTACAGAAGAAGCTGGTCTGTACTTCAGTAGCTTTTCAAGGTTGCAGGCTGACGACACCCAGACTTTTATGTGAAAGCAGCAGAGACATGAAAGAAAGGGAGCTTGAAGAAACAGGTTTAGAGAAAAGCATCCATTCTGGCTGATGCCCTTCTTCTGTCCTCAGAGCTGTAGCAGTCCCTCCCTGTGTGCCCCGCAGGCTCTGCTGGTATGGTTTCTGAAGCTCATTACAAAATGCCATAGGTGATAAAGATGACTAGCTTCTTCATTGTGGGCTACAGTGTGAAATTTAAGAGGCCCTCAATATATAGAAAGTCCAACTAGATGATTGAATGGGCCTTTTTAACACCATGAATCTCTGTCTATAGATATATAACCATTAGGATCCTGTTTTCTATAGACTGCAACATTAAATTTATGGGACTTGGCAGTCTGCAGAGGTAGCTGCCACTCTGTGAGACAGAACAGACGCTGCCTGCTACACTGAAATGCACAATACCTTGTTCTGAAAGTCTTTGTGGTTCATATTAATCTAAAATAAATCAAATATATTGAAAACTTACCCTAACTTTAGGAGCAAGGACAAATACAATGTGATCCTGTTTGACTGAATTCTCTCCATTTGAAATTTGGAGCAGGAATCATAAAACCATGACCAGAGGATGTACATCAGAAATGAAGAGTTCCTCCCATGGTATTTTGTCTTCTCTTACAGTTTTATTTCTTCAGTTGCTTTTTAGAGTGAAGTCTTATACTTAGCCATTCAGTTAGAGTCCCTCTTGGCAGATAATTTTCTCAAAATGCCATTATGGAAAAGGGTACCACAATGGCTGTACACAGAATTAAGACACCGTTAACTTGAATAAGCAAAGTTAAAAGTATTAAATCTTACCAATCACTAATACAGTAATTATCCATGTTTCAGGAAAATACAGTTTAAAACTTACATGTAACTTGAAAAAAACCTACCCTAACCCTAATATTAACCCTAACCCCTAAATGTTGGTTCATTTCTTTTCCCCACAGTAAATTTATGATATCCATGCTGTTTGATAGTTTTGAAAGGAAAAAACAACCCTTGCTTTTTATTTTAAACTTTTTTTAGAGTCTGTTTACCTTAGTATTTCTTTTTCACCTTGGAATAACTCTTAAACTGGCCTTAACATTTCTTCAGTTGTCATTTATATTTAGGATGTAGAAGGGTGTTCAAGAAGTCTACTCTTGACTCATGCTGGGAAATATATATAAAGTGAATTCAGACATATATATTTAATGGATAAAAATCCAAAAGATATCTGTTATTAAATTATGTCTGTTGATATTCCACTCTTCATTCCATTTTGTCAGACAAACTCAGCATAGGGCGTCCTGTCACTTTTAATTATGCTGCATTATTCTCTTGCTACAATTTTCTTGAGGTGTTTGCCTCGAGGACTTTCCCAGAACAAGACTTGCTGCCCAGCCAAAGAACCTGTCTGCCAGTGCAGCCTGAGAACATGCTCTGGATCAGGACTTGCTGGTGCCCTGTGCCTGGGTGATCCCAGCTGTGTGTACCTGTCCTGGCTGGCTGCCACACGTGTGGCTGTGGTGATGGGAAGTGAAGTAGTGAGCTGTGCATCCGTGATTCATGGCTGCTTGGAAACTGCTCTGAAGCAGCAGTGCTCCTGTCTCAAGGAGCAGTGGTTGTGGTCCAGCTGGGGCCAGGCTCCCTGGTGAGGAATGCTATAAACGAAACATTAGGCTGTAGGCAGAGTGGAAGGAGAAGAAAGGCAGACATCAGGATGGGGGAGGACTCAAAAGGAACAATGGGCACTCACTCTGAAACATGATGGTCCCAGTGTCTTGCTTCAAATCACTGTGGTGGAACCACTTGTTCCTTTTGAGGAGTGCAAACCGTCCTGAGACCACTTGGGCAAGGTTTGCTGAAGGGACCCCATTCTGGTTTGTTTATATGGGTTTCAGTTTTACTAGTGGCTCACAAATGCACAGAGGTCTTATATTCAGCCTCAGGGGATGGGCTGTTTCCTGTGCTCTCCCTTGGCCCACAGTGCTGGATTATCTCCACTCCTGGAGAGCCAGGATGGAGTAGCTACCCCTATAAACAAGGCTACAGAGAGGCACAAACAAGCTCAGCGATGTATGAGACCGGTACCTGCATTCATAAAATAAGACAGAGCTTAACAAGTGCAATCTAAACACCAGTCAGGAATTTTTGCTGGGTAAGTTTTGGAACAGCCAAACAGTTTGGTCATATAGTTACTTGGTTTTGGGATCCATTTGCTTCTCACATGTTTTGTGAAGTTTTATGTCATTCATAGAAGTAGAGGTTAACAATGAGCAAAAGTGCTGGTTTCTTTTATCTTCTGTTCTGTTAAACATACTGTGATTTTTTCCTAACTTAATTGACCAATAAATAATATAATTTTATTAATTGTTAATTTTATTAATTGTTAATTTTCTGATGTGTGAATTTTGATCTCATTATGCTTATCTAAGTGTTATAAACTGAAGCAGCATCCACAATAGCACCATTGCACACCGGGCCTGTGTAGTATTATTCCATAATTTGTGGTTCATTTGAATTTTGAGATGCAGTTATCCACCAGTTCTTTCTGCCCCTTGAGGAATAGTAGTAAAAAATACTGGAAGAAAACTTTATTTCAGGAACTTTTATTTCAATGATCTCTATTTTGTCTGCTAAGAAAAAGGAAAAACCACTTAAGGTAAATATTTTATTACTTGATGAATCCCTTCAATTGCCTTAAAATCAATCTTTGAGGGAGAAATATATACCTCAGTCTCTTGTTTCTGTTCAAATATAACCAGAGTGCCAATACTGCCTGTAGTCCTTCAACTTCCCTTTTAGCTTCCTAGCTTTTCTTTCATGCCATTATCTTATATCCAGAAATTGAGCCATATTCCTTTATTATTTTGAATAGTTCTCAGATTGATTTGGAAGGGATTGAAATATCCTATAAAGCACCATCCCCATAAAAAGGAAATTTTATGAATGACATTTCCTGTTTTTATTTGCCTTGTTTTTCTCGCTCTCTCTCAGACTGTCTGTCAGTAGCTCTGCTGGCATGGGAAAAGGTACCGACACTGTGCATGGGGCTCAGTACAAATAACTGGGCTGAACATGAAATGCCCCTGCTCCTTCTTTCATCATCTTCCTTCTCTCCAAACAAAAAACTGGAGCAAACTCTGTGGGATGCTCTGTGGGATGCTGGGATCCACATTTCTGAAAGTGGAGATGTGACATGCAAAAGGATGAGAAGAAATGGCCTTATGTTGAGTCAGGGGCGGTTTAGATTGGATTTTAGGAAAAATTCCTTCACCAAGAGGGTTTTCAAGCTTTGGAATAGGCTGCCCAGCAAAGTGGTTGAGTCACCGTCCCTGGAGGTATTTAGTAGTACTTAGGGACATGGTTTAGTGGTGGACTTGGCAGTGCTAGGTTAACAGTTGGGGTTGATAATCTTAAAGGTCTTTTCCTTTAAGTAAAGGCGATGATCTAAAGATGAAATATCATCTAAGGTCTTTTCCAACCAAAATGATTCCATGAATGTGCCACCCCAGCACTGTCAGGTAGGCTTGGGAAATGAGTGAGGCTGAATGTGACCACTGTGTTGCCTTGGAAGCTGCACTGCAGCCAAAAGGCAGATGGGCAATGAAATCCCTCTGCCCATTCCTCTGTCATCTGGCTCTGCAAGAATGAAACTGGCTGAGGAGGATGGCAGCCTTTGTGTTGGCACCATCTTTGTACTGTGATGTGTGCTGAGGCACAGCCAAATGTGCAAAAACATTGCTAATCAACAACAACCCATTTTGTAAAGGAAGCTATGACCTACTTCTGTGAAGACAGCTGTTCTCTTTCTGGTAGGGAGAATGGCTTATTCTATATTTAATATCAATATTTAAGGAAATTGTAATGGTAGTGAAGGGACAGTGGGAGGGAGGGAGGCAGGCAGGAAGAAAGGAAAGCAGGAAGGAAGGAATGACTTATGTTTGGGAAATGAGCTATTCCTTTAGGATGAGGGGACTAAAGTAAAACCAGGCTAGATACTGTGTGATTTTCACACAGTCAGGCTTCATGGCCTTTAAACCCCTTTGAGTATTACAGCTCAGACACATAGCACGTGCTTGGTCTTCTATTCCGTACCAGTTTACCTTGACATCTGCAGAGAAAAGTGAGTTATTTAGGTCAGCTAGAACTTTGTATGATGATGAACATACGAGGCCATTAATACCCCATTGGTAGCTGCACACCAGTATGTCCTACTGCGTTCATGTCTTTTGATTCATTCAAAGGTTCTCAAGGGCACATGTTGAAACTTAAGAACTCAACAGGCAATGAAGTGGTGAATAGGAAAAGATGAGCTGTATTATATAGTAAATGCATCTTGTTTCTGGTTTCCTGGATAATCACAGCTTGGAACAGAGCTGCTGAAATATCTTAAACCTTTCTGTAGGCTGAAATCAGAGTATGTGAAGCACAATCATATTTAAAGAGGTTTCTGAGATCTCTCATTTTTATAGTGAAGCAGGGAAGGTATTTGAACAGTCTAAACTCTGCATGCCACCTTAAAAAGAAGCAAGCCATACAAAAAAACCCCCAACCCACTAAACAATGGATTTCTGCATCAGAAGGTGCCTGTAAAATGATAAATCCACCCTGGGTTTATTACTCTTTGTGAATCTTGCAAAACGAGCTGCCTGAACATGAGACTATTTATATTACTCACCCTTGCAAAAAAAAAACCCAGGGCATGTGAGCAATGCATCGAGACTGTGCATAGAACCAGCAGAATTCATTCACCCAATCCCTTTGTGTCACAATGCCCTGTGTTTTTATAGCCACGTTTAATGCATTAGCTTTCCATAATGCAAAGGAACTGGATGTGTCAGGGAACCCAATAGTGTTTTAACATACAGTGAGAAGAGCTGTATTAGTAAGAGACTCCTATCCCAAGGCAGATTTATTCTGTTTAATTCTGTCCATTGCAAAGGAGAGGTTAAATCTAGATACATTATTAAGCAGATAAAGCAACTTTTTGTACTGGGCTTAGAAACGCAAGAGGAGCTCCTGGGAGATTTGTCATACTGAACAGACAAACTGCAATATTTATCAACCAGCTCCCGTAGCGGTTAGCTGGAGGTGGGATGGATGGATTGATTGTTTGATTGATAACAGTAGATCTGAATAGGAAGACAGGTTTCAATCATTCAAAAATCAATCCTTTTTTTTTTTTTCCCCTCCTTTTCTTTCCTCAAATATTTCTTTTTGTGTTTTCAAGGGGCCGAGGAGAGAGGAGAAGGAGGCTGGAAAAGAGACATAAGGGAGAGAACAAACTTAACAGCAGCCCTATAGTTAGAGGAGTTTCCTGGGCTCAGGTCCTACCTGAAAGCAAGGGGGATCAGAAGTGCCCCCTCCTCCCCAGCTGCACCTGGAGTCACAGCAGCACATGACTCACACAGGAGAAAGAGGCAGTTGAATGCCTGGCTGGAGGTAACATCACTCACCAAGATCTTATGCCTGATTTGAAACGGTGAAGTCGAATCAAAACTAGGCTCTCTTCTGGTTTATTGAATTAATATGTCCAGGTAGCTAAATCAAGCTTTGTGGCAAAAGCAGGGACATGTCACCAGGCAAAGTCCTGGATGTTGGAAGTAGAAACAGGCTCTTCCTCACCATGTGTGGGTTGACTGCCTGTAATGCACAGGCTTGGTGTACCGTCTTCTCAAGTGCACAGCACAGCAGTAAATAGAGCAGTTCTGGGGAAGAGATTTTCAGTGCATTTGTTCCTTGGATAACTGCAGTTAGTTTGTTGAGCTTGATCTTTTCCATGACAAAGTTCAGTTTCATCTGGTTTTTTGGAGCTGAGCCGCTCTATAAGCTTTTAGAGGTCAAATCTGCTTCCTACAAGCAGGACTATTTTGTCTGAGCACACAAAGTATTTCCCACCCTCACACTGACACTCAGGCATGGAGGATCTTAGAAAAACAGCTTTGATCTAACCTGTCCTCTCCTTATGTCTTTCATGCTTATTAATTATTCCTCATCAGACAGATGAGAGCTGTTCTGTATTTCTGTGTGTTTCCACAAAGCTGAAAGATGAACATTACCAGTGGCTTCATAAAATTCACGTCAGATTGTTATGTTTTATTTGTCAGAGATGCTTAGTTCGTGACATCCACAGGGCTCAGAATATATTGCAGTCTTCCCTGGGAGTGCAAGGCAGGCATTTGCCAAAATAGAGAGCCTGTTGTCTCCCCTCTGCACAGCCAACTTCTTTTTTGATGCTGAGGGAGATGAAGACACATATCAAAGGGGTGAAATGGATGCCCTACAAATTTACAAGGTCTGGGATCAAAGATGAAAAAGCATCAGAAGGCACCGAGTTGTAAATAAACACAATTGGCCTTGACTTTTTGCTTGGATTGAACTGCGTGCTTTGGCCTGTGAGAAAGAATAAGAAAAAAACCAACCCAGCAAATTTTCAATGAAGCTCCTACACCGTTTCATAGAGCGTATGGAGCATATAAAGTCTGCACTGATATACATACCAAAATCTATCACTTGAACCAGCCAATTTTGAAATAAATTCCACCTTTCTTGACTCTTTATATGTGTTGATTTTAATTTTTAACCACAAAAATACATGTTTTTGATGTAAATAACATTTCAGTAGTTCCACTGCTGAGGGTAAGGGCCTGAAAAGGCAGCTGCAGTAGGAATTGTCAGGGGTGCATTCCATAAAATCTAAGGTAACTTGTCCAGTCGTCTGGCTGATAATGGAAAGTGTTGATGTGGTGACTGCATGTGTCTGCATTTGCATGGTTTAAATCAGAACTTTTAAAGGCTTTTTACTGGGACAGTGCCCTACACTTCTGCATATGTATGTTGCATATTGAGAAACAAAGTCTTCCAAGATGCCTTGCCACTTTAGAACGGCGTGTCATTTGGCTTTCTTGTGAGAGGCGTAGTTCCTTCTTGTCACAGTGCATTACAAAGTTATGACTTCATTATACTTTGCATCTCACTTTCCATAAGCCAATTTAATCAGACACAAAACACAGAAGTCCTTTCGCTTCTGCCTCATTTTATTACATTGCTGTTAGCAGATAGTTTACAGTGGTGTCACTGGTCCTTATTTATGCTCCATGTATCCTACATAATTCATGTGCTGTGTCTTATTCATTAACGTAAGGCCCTTTGAAGTTTAGAGTGGATTAGCTTCTCCATGGACTTCTAATAATCCAAAAAAGGGAAAAATGATGTGTGGAATTTACATGCCCCTCTGCTCCTGAAAAATACGGGGGTGCATAGGATACACAGACAGCCCACCAAACTCTGGTTGCTGTAAAGCCAAAAGCTTAATTTCTACAGTCCTCAGGGACAAACTGTGGGGAGTAAATCCTGTGACAGTATCCATTTAATGATGTGTATTTCAAAAGTGTGAGACCAAAGTGAGAGAAAGAGGTGCTTATTCAGCACAAGAGAGGTCAATGTGGAGAAAGGGAAAGGACTTGGGAGCATTAAATTAAATGACAGAAAAGTCCAATATTAACTGTTCTTCAGCAAAGCTATTCAGGAGTTGTTTGGAAAGTCCTAAACTTGGAAATGAATAGCATATCAGGAAAAATAAGACCAGATAGCAACTTATTCCATATATGTCAACAGTGTATAGCCAAACTTCATGCAAGATTTTTTTTGTGTGTGTGGATTGATGTTTTAGAGGGACTGGCAGAAGTTTGCATCAAGGTGGGCCCATAAGATGGATCCTGCCAACTTTTTAGGCAAGCAGTTCTCCAACCAGGACAACCAATTTCTGCTGCCCTGAGACAAAAAAAGCTGAGGATGGATGAGAACAGTGGATGGAGAACCCTATGGAGAGGGGTGTGCGCGTGTGTGTCCTTCACAGCTGCTGTCAGAGCCACCCTTGTCAACAGTCTTTGAGGCAGCAAGAGCAGCTTCTGGCATGGGCAGTACTGTTGACGCTCCCCACCCCCCAGGAGAAGCACGAGTTGTTTTTGGCTTTCCAGGGCTGTGACTAAGCAGCTAAAGAAACAGGCCATGTCCTCCTACTTTGCTGCAGAGAACTGTCCTCTTTGCCACATCCTGAGATTTATTTGCCCAGTTACTAAGACAGAAGGAAATAATTTACAGGTAGGCAAAGAGAAGAATCAAAAATTATGTGAGTACAACATCTTTTCCTCTCTAAATTTTAAGAATTAGCTTGTCCAGGAGAACCAGTAATTTTTCAACGTTGAAGGAATGACACTGTAAGGCTGAAAGGATTTAGAAATGGAGTTGGCAGGGAGAAGGAGAGAAATACATTACTCTGGAGATGTTAAACAAGAAGAAACGAGCAAGAAAGATTTGGGGTTTTTTTGGTTATTCTAGTCAGAGAGTGTCTTTCTGCCAAATCCAGCACAAGAAATTCTGGTAATTAATCCACAGAGACACTTATACATCTAATCAGATTCAAGATACCTGTGTTCTTGGCACAGGTAATGTTTCCTCATTACTTAAGACTGGTATAAAGTGGCATTTAGCTGAAGCTAGCACCTGCACAGAGCATGTGAACTTTTGCCTGTCAGTAAACTACCTCAGACATTTTTGGTAGGAGATGCAGAGGGGAAAATACAAGAACGCACTGGGAGATGCTGAAACCCACAATGCTACTGGTAAGAGCAGGCAACACTACAGACTCTATTTTACCCTCATTCCCTGGAATCTGTGTCCCAAATTGCCAAACCCAGCTCTAGTCACACAGTTCTCGTGTCGGCTCACTGCCCAATGGAAAGAAAAGCTTATTTGAACTCTAAATACGATGATCAACATTACCCTGCAGCCAGAGGCGTGCTGGCATCACTGTGGCTGTATTACTGTGGGTGGGAAACTGTCCTGCTGTCACGCATTTTTGCTATGGGGACATACACCCACCCCCTCGGGCACAGGCCAGTCTGCAGCACACCCAGGAATGTAATCTGTTCTCTCCAGCAGTCTCTTTAAAATAGTTCATCCTTTTTTCATCATTTTGAGGAAGGATGCAAGGATAACAGCTGGGATTCATCACTCACTTAAACAACTTGTGTGGCTTCAGTTAGGGATAGAGCTGTTATCGTGTGTATATAGCTTGTATCTTGTCTAGTCAAGGATAAAGGGAAACTGTCCATCTGTCACCACTGGAGATGCATTATTTATTGTTATTGACTAAAGGAAAGCTGAAGGCATTTAGGCTTCTAATCTAGGGACCTTTGTCAGGTGCTTGAGGTTTCACTGGGTAAAAACGTGTCTACCAGGGCTATGAAAGGTGCTGTGATGAGTACATCCTTCCTAAACCTCATGGTATGCTTTAGGTTATTGGTTCTGTTCTGGACTGACTGTAACTACTGGAAGATCGATATTCTTTAAACAAAGGCTTCAGTGTTCAGCAGCTGGTAGGGATTAGCAGAAGGCAACCACTGTTGACTGACAGGGCTTTGAATGTGGACCAATACATCTGGTGACCTGTTTAATTGTGCCAAATAATACCTACATAGTGATACCGATAGCCACTAGGGATTTGTTTATGCCATGATGTCTGTTTATGGACTGGAGTTCTGAGCAGTGATTTTGTCCAGTAATCTTGGATCAACACTGAAACTAAGAATTTTAAAGGAAATATTTCAGGTGATGCTTTAAATTATATCTTCACGTGACTCAGTATCAATAATGCATCCTGGCAAAATGGAACTGTGACATTAAAAGCACACTGGACTCAACCAAATAATTTCAATTTATAACTGCCTGAATACACTTTTTAATTTGTAAGTCACTAAAAATAAACAGGAAAAAAACCCGATATCTCCTTATAAATGTAATATAATTGAAAACAGGCTATTGCTGCAAGGCATTTATGTTACTGCCACTAATTCACTCTCAGAAATGATGCAAGAAGCAAAACTTTTATTTCCCTTAAGAGCTAGAAGTTGGTGAATAGTTAAAAAAAAGAAGAAAAAAAAAAAGTACATTCATGTGTATAAATTTCACTTAAGTCATATTCAATTTGGTGAAATTGAAGATCCTTTCATCAGCTATCCAGGATCATCTATAAACGATTCTTTAAAAGGCAAAAATGTAATTTATCAGTACACGTATTCACACTTAGAATGTCTGCCGCTTTGAAGAAAACAATTTATTGTTTTCTCACTGAAAAGAATTATCTCTAATGAGTAGTGGAAGCAGTAAAAACATTTATCATAAAACATTTCTCATAAAACTTAGGTTATCCACTCTGAGAACTGAAAGCTGCCATGTCACCTTGATGTTTGACTGCATGGTGTGAATTATGTGATAAAACCCATCAGCATTGTCCCAAAACAACAACTTAGACTCAGCAAGTCATAAAAGAATGTGTATTGCTGATTGATTGTCAATTCTTGTCTTCACAGAAAAACATTCATCAAGCTGGAGGGCCGGATGAGGGGTTCAGGTTAGAAACTGTGAAAATCACTGCTCACATGAATTAGAGAAAATGAACCTCTGGTCTTCTGTGACAGGTTTTTAAAACAGAGGGGACACAGCCTTACAATATAAAGCTTCCTGTAGTCACAAAGAAAGTGCTTTTCTTTCCTGAATCCGGACAGATTATCAAGATGAAGCAGTGGTATTACCAAGTGATTTACATATAAATGAGTCCATGTTAGGCCACATGAATCATTCACTCCTTCAAGGGAATGATTATCGTCTGGTTGGCCTGATCACTGAAGCCAAGTGAATATATAATGTTAATTGTGGTACACACTCCCTACACATCCGTCATAATCATCAGCTTTAAATCATTAAGTAGAAAGTCCCATTAGTGGATCTTGTGTTGTAGTTCTACTGGAGATGGGCCTAAGTAACAAAGTCCAGTGTTGCAGTTCAAGTTTCCAGCTATTTGGCCAAGATCAAGAGCAGTACTTACCTGTATGATGTTGCTTCTGACTGCACAAACAGCCTGGTGCACAGGCATGCTAGGGAACGTCTGGACCTTGCTGGCTCTGGGTCAAGGTAGCATTGCTGAAACACACAACATCAGCCAATTTTCACCACTTCCAGACTCTTCTTTAGCATCTACTGCCTCTAATTTCTGCTAAAGAAGCTGCTCGATTATTGCCCTGGAGCCAGGAATTTAATTTTCCTGGCATACATTTATTTCTGTGATGTGGACCTGAAGAAGATTTGAGAAATCAGAAATTGCTAGGTACTGGAGCTATGAGCCTGGCAATTCCCAAACTCACACAGCTTCCCCTAGGAGTTTACACGTTAGTTTCTATCACAGAAAACTTTCAGAATTAAAAAAACAACCAACCGACCTAGTCTTGATCAATCTTGACTAATTTTCTGCAGCATGCACCATGTGAAAAACACACAGAATTAAGGAAAAGGCTTTCCTTTCTTTTTCTCCCTATCTCTGGAGTTGAGTTAAAATGGAATTCAGTCATTAAAAGGTTATCTAGTGTAACAACCTATCCAGTAAAAGGCATAAGGAGAAGGCTATATTCTTCTGTGAATCGTTTTATGGAGTATCTTACGGCTGGCAATCGGTGAACTAAATCCTCTGACAAGGAGAGATTTACAAGGACTTGTCTACAGACACAAAGTGTTTGGGCAGCCCAGGGACCAGGGATTAGCAGACCTGTACGTAAATATTGCATACAGCTACAGAACGCCCCAATTGGGAGCCTTTGCAGGGAACTGTGTAAACATGCCTATGGACACAGACTTCACATGCTGATCATGAAATGCACAGAGCTGTAATAGCTTCACAGACCTTTGTTTTGGACTTTGAAACGGCACTTTCCTTCATGAGTTCCCACTATATTATTCATGTCCCATGGTTTTTGCTGTCAGACATTTTTTCTTTTGTTCATGGCTATTTCCAAGTCTCAGGCTTGGAAAATTCCATCCCATGGTGGTCCTGTTTGGATCAAGGCTGAGAGCTATTCTCCACCTAGCACTGTCTTCCTAAGGGTCTGCATTGTGGGGATTTTTTTTTACATTTAATGAGTGGTGAGCGTTAGGATATGGATCAGATAGACCTTACATATCACAAGCTGTTAAATACTAACCACTTGTGGAACACTTAATTGAGCAGCAGTACACAGCAGGTGGTTGGGTTCTGAGCGGCTATTGCTTTCCTGGGATGGTACCACCCTGGAAAAGCCCATCTGATTACCTTTATTAACCACCTCAGAGGGGTAGTAATTAACTACTGCAGAAATTTACTGTCTAAAAAGCACATTGTTATCAATGAAACGAATGCAAATTTTCACAACACTGCACTTAATTACCTCCACACGCCAAACAGCACCGGCAAATCATTTCCCAGACCATTTGTGTTCAGGTACTATTTAAGCTGCTACAAAACACTGATTTTAAGCAGGATTCAGCTGGATAAATAAGCGGAGTAGAGACTGCTGCTGCTTGCGTGGTGCTGGTAATCTGTGACTGGTGTCCTTTGCTAAAGAGAACTGGTGAAGTTCCAAACAAAATGGAATGGTCTTCAGAGACCGTGGCAACATCCACCCTGTGAAAACACATTCTTTTTGCATGACTGTACTTCAACACTAACTGCCAAGACTGTGGAGTCAATGTGGCTACGTGTATCATTACAGCAAGAAATTAATTGAAGAATCACCATGTCAGGACAGCATAATGATTTGGGTCTAATTACTGCTTAAAGTACTGCACTTCCTTTCTGAGCAAGGGGAACCCCCCACGAATCAGTGGCCTGTTTAACCATCACACCCTCCATCCTGTGCTGGGGCTTCTAAGCTCATGTGTTCAACAAGGGACAAGTTACTTTCCATATGACTAAATCCTCAGTAGAAGCAAGGGAAGATGCAAACCAGTGTATCACAACTGCTGATTAAACATAGCTCTGAATCAAAATCTTAAGTTGCCTCTTTCTTCTTTCAGCTGGATGTAGGATCCTTTTCACTTCTTGCCCCAAGCTGCTGAGCATCGTATGTCTGTGCACTGTGAAATAGTTACTACATGTACCTCACAGATGGTTTCTGGGCAAAGTAATCTCTCCATTTACTTAGCTCTGTCTTCCCAGAATACATTAGTATTCCAATGAATGAACTATTCCAGCCCCCTGAGCAGCTTCAAGGACCCACAATCTCTTTTAAAATCTCTCTGACAGAAAATATGTCTTTCCTCTTCCCTCAGAGGGGAACAATTACCCAAGACATCCAGACAGAGCCCAGGGCCAGTGATGGGTTTCCTAACCATAAAAGTGAAATAACTTTGAAGCTTATTGTCTTTCTTCCTTGGTGGGCCAGAAAGCAGGATTTTTATCCTTTTTGAAAGGAGAGAATTGCAACTTGCTAGCACTTGCTTCTGAACTCCGGAATGGGCAGAAACAACAAATGTAGTGTCATGACACTGGTACAGTTAAAAAAGGAATTTGAGAAAGGATGTTGTGATACATGCTGAGCCCTGTGCTTTTTGAGTCAAAAATTACTGAAACATCCGGCTTTACTCAGTGGGTTAGAAAAATTCTCATATAATTACTTAAAATTATCTGAAATGATCCTGAAATAGTGTTTTTCTAACAGTTATAGTGAAATGACAATGGAAGGAAATGGCAGACATTTGCATCACCACCATTTCAAACCAGTGGTGATCACTTCACCAACTTACATTTCTTAATATCAAGTTAGCAAAATACTGCAGTGTCCTTCAGGATTATAATCATTACATCAGGACAAGCCATGGTTGTTTAATAATATATTTAATACATTAGTTATCAAATAAGTGTTATTATTGATACTTACGGTTTCATACACGCTGTTCTTCCTAAGGATTTAATATCGACTCATTTATGCAGGTGAAAAATACTCAGAGAAAAGCAGTAACTTGGGAACCAACAGACATTTTTTAAACATGACTTTAGATTGTACTGCTGCTTTTTTCACATCTACCTTTGTCAGTTTTTCCTTCCTCAGCACAATTACTAGTCAGGGCAATATTATTGTTGTGTGTGTGATGAGGATGTACGCTACTCTTTAAAAGGCTTTATTTAAAATATACAAAATATGTAAGCATTCTCATTCCCAACAGTTCAGTAGAAACATTTAACAGAAACAAAGCAACAAAAATCTAGGGACCAGAGTATGAAAAAAAACAGGAGTTCACATTCATACTCATTAAACAGCTTAATCTTTGTTCTCTTGACTATTTATTTCTCTTACAATGAAGAAAAAAACTGAGTCCCTGAAGGGGACAGTGTAGGTGTTCTAGCACTCAAAAGTGGTTATAGAGAGATCGATAGTAAAAGTAGCAGTGGGTAACTTGACAGACACCGAGTTACTCCTGGCAGCACTGCACCACCAGCTTGCCGGATGCACTGACAGGGTTTTTTTTCTTTAGTTCCTAGATTTCTACAATTATGTTGTTGTCTTAAGCAAAAAAATATTTCAAATAATGGTAGCGATTAACAATGAAAACATACATTGTGGCACACATGGAGTGTGCTCGTGTGCTCAAGGCATAAGTACACACAGTGCTGCTTTTTCTAAGCACTGTGGAAATACCCTTACACTATAAGATGGCATTTAAAGTCTACAAATATTCTTTTCCTTTTGGGCTTGAAATAAGAGCTTTGCATTGACAGAGGGAATTTTTCCCAAGCAGGTAAGGGTGAAGTTTAACGTAGTTTCCTAATGTGTACTCTTAATATTTAAGCCTCACTGCACACCAGGGGAACATAAGCACCCTGAAGCTTTGGCATTCAGACCAATAACCAAGTCCTGGGTGTCTGTCCTGGTTCCAGCCAGGCCAGAGTCAACCTCCCCCTGCAGCCAGCCCAGGTGAGCTGAGTCAGCCTGGGTTGTTCCCACATCACCTGACATCACTCCCCCAGTAAAAGGGGATGCTTAGGGAAGGATGCTCCTGGGTGCCTCCAGAGCAGGCTGAGTGTGGCTGGGATGTTGGGCTTTACATTGTGTGGCACTCTGTTATCATCAGGTTGGTAAGTTACTCTGTGTTATCACTGGGTGTGAGTGTAACTGGCTGTTATTGTTCTATTGTTCATGGTGCTTTTGTCAGCAAACTCTCCTTATCCCAACCCATGGAGGCTCTGCCTGTTTCCCCTGTGGGAGCAAGTGAGTGGTATGTGGTGCTCAGCTGCTGCTTTGGGACTGAACCACCAAAGTGGTGGTCCAAAATAGCAGTGGCTTTGATGTGCCTTGAAGCTGAAGGCTGTGTGGTCCTTAGGCCAGCTCACTGTTCCTCATAGATATGAAGCTTGCAGGAACATGAGCTTTCACCAGGAGCATTTCCTGGGAGAGCTGTCTGCCTCAGGGGTAGTCTGCACCTTTTCCCCTCTCAGCCTTGAGGAGGACTGAGGCTGTAAGCAGTGCTTGATGAGCACGGTGCCACTTTCACTGTCTGCCTGAGCCCTTCCTGGCTCCTTCAGGTATCCTTATGTAAGTGCAGTACTGGAGACCAAAATAAGCTGCAAAAGTTGCTGTCTAAACCCAAACAAGCCTGTAGGAAATAAAAGGCATGACTTAGGTAAGAAGATTTGGCTTTTGCAGGTTAATAAGGGACTGGTGCTGAGTACTGAAACACAGACATCTCAGAGAAATGGCAAAATCTTCATAGTCTTGAAGTATAACATTAATAAGAGGTTGAATGCCTTTAATAGAACAGAATAATGAAGACTGTTCTAATTCTGGTTTATTGCTTATACTGACTGGTGTTAGTGAGATGTAAGAAGTGAGAACTTCTCTGTAGTTTATGCTATTAAAAAGATGCTAGAAACATTTGAAGCTGGTAATTCTTGAAACAGGTCTTTCATATTGGGCACAAAGTGTCAATGTGTCTTTCTCCAGCAGCTAAAGATTTTAGATTCTCTTTGAAATTAGCAATTTAAAAGGAAAATCCCCTTTCATGCTACAGTAAATTTGTTTACTCACAGCAGGAATTTAAATTTTTAACATGTTTGTACTACAAATGCACAATCTTATCCTTACAGTACCCAAATTAGCTTATTTTTATTTATTTTTTTCCTCTTTATGAAATAAGATTTCTATTCAGCTAAGACTGGATAAATGCCCTTGGACTTACTGTCAAGGCCACTCGTTGGCTGCAACTCCCACTGAAGTCAGTGGGAGCTTTTTCACAGGCTTCAAGAAGGGATTATGTCTGCTCTGTCTGGCTCAATTAATGGCAGTGAAAGTACTGCTATAAAAGCAGAATGTCATGACACCAATTCTGGTTGCTCATAGTTTTTCTGGTCAGCTGGGAGGTGGGGGGGGG
This sequence comes from Zapornia atra, assembly GCA_013400835.1. Lineage (NCBI taxonomy): Eukaryota > Metazoa > Chordata > Aves > Gruiformes > Rallidae > Zapornia > Zapornia atra. The sequence continues at coordinate 143,240 of VZTU01019589.1, read as the reverse complement.
GGCGGAAGTCATGAATGAATTTAGGAACCTAAACACAAAAGGAAGCTCTGGCTCATGTGAAATACATTTAGAAGAAGGATTAAAGAGGAGACCTAATTTTTTTTTGAGGAACTAGAAATAAATACAGAGTTTTAAAAGAACCCATAAGGGAATATCTGCCATCTCATTTGCAAGACAGTTTACAGGTATTTGAGCTGATTGAAGCGGGAATGAGGGAGCGGGAAGGGACATATTGCTAAAATAACTGGAAATGAGGAGGTGGCCAAAGTCCTGCGGGCAGCTGAGGCTTTGGAGAGCACTGATGGAGATAGGAGACATGCATTTACAGGAACTCCTGTGGCTTGGTGCCAAGCTTTGAGATGAATTGACTCTGTCCTGGAAAAGCCACCACGTGCTGAAAGTCAGCTGGAATCTGGAGGGCCAGGAGAACATTGCTTGTACAAGTATTTAGACAACTTTGACACTTGTGTTAGCCTGGTTCAGGTCATCACCCCTCCAGTCTCTGCAGGAGTCAGACTATTTTGTAGCTAAAGAAATAGTTTTTTAATCTATGTCTCCTTAGTGAAATAGTATATAAACTGACACGAGGAGGAGGTAGAGGGCATTGACATGCTTAAGTTATTTTTGTGATACCCTGTGAACTGAAGATATCATCCAGAAAGTTTTGTAAACCCATAAAGATTGCCTATTCCTAATTATTTATTATCTTTCCTGTTATAGACTTTTCCTGTCTTACATTTAGGACATTACTTCTTTTGCAGCCATCTTGTGATAACATTAATAATCCCCTTCTTTCATTTGTATTATCTCCGTGGAAATATTTATAGACTATGTTCATATTCCCCTGAGTCCTTATTTCTGCAGAGAGAATTAATTTTGTTTCCTCCCTCTCCTGTGTTAGCCTATAATCCTTCCTTAGTGTCATTTTCTTGCCCTTTTTATTGTCTCTACTTCTATAATATCATTTTTAACCATGGACAGCAGAACTACATATGAGTTCTTAAATATAATTGAATATGTCACCTGTTGTTTTAGTTCTTTGTCTGAACAAAGTGTAAGGTCAGGATCTTACTTCGAACTTCTTTATTGTGCAAGAACTCCTATTTGGAGACAATGTGTTGCATAAACCCCCTGGAATTATTCAATAGACGTGGGAAAAATCAAGAGAAAGATCTGTTGTCTCTTTAGAGTCTTTCAGAAAGTCCACAATTCAAAATGACCAGATGCAATTAATATCCATTAACTATCTTGGACAGGCAGGATAATAGCTATGGTCCAATCTTCTTATCAACATGAACAGCACTAATTAAAGTAAAGATATACTAAATTGTGTGCATTCTTTACACATTTCTGTGTCTGCAATCAGCTCTGAAGTGAAGGAGACAGATTACACTGGTAAAAAAGTTTTCATATTTCTTCAGCTTCATATTAAAAAATAAAAAAAGATGCCAGCCCTAAAAATTCAAGAGCTCTTTTCCTAGCTCCAAGAGGACCCCTCACTGTCTCTGTGTCAAATATGCATGGCCATGTGATTCCAGCAGCCACACCAACCCACAACTCTCTGCACAGTGAGCAGCAGGGGTTGGACCCTCCCATATACCACTGCTCATAGGATTGGGCAGGTGTCTGTAGGCAGGGTGACACTGGCCTTTGATAGTAGAAGGACTGGGTGTCCCTCATTTGATAGGATGAGACCTACCTGAGTAACGTAAGATGGGATGATTTTTTAGGGGTGTGCTAAGTATAACACTTCATTTGAAATGCCAAAAAGCATTTGGGTTATTTTAGTCTCAGAATACTGTGGAGAGGAGAGTTTCAGTCACACAACATTAACGTGTTCAACAGGTGAACAAAAAGGGACAGAATCCTTTTTCTTGGCCATTTCCCTTGTAAAAATGGAGACAGAAGCATCTATTTTCAATATTTTTACCAAGCATTTTTCAAGACCTATTGGAACAACCCCTAAAGATGATTTAATCCGTTAATTGCCCTTTAATACTTGGTAGGTGTCCAGCTATTGTCCTATAATTTAACATCTAAGACAGCACTTTGTTTCATTCAGATGTTCTATACAGGAGTACTGGTTCAGTTTAGATTAGAAAAATTAAGACTGCAATCTGTTCTTGTGATTCATATATCTGTTCATTTGTTCCTGTAATAGTAGCACATCTACCAGTCTCATTAACCATAATAGACCTTTAAGCTCCTGGTGGGTTATAGGTTTCTAAAGTGTTACAAAGTAATTCTTGTCACTATAATTTACACATGATGTTTTTGTTATTACTGCATTTATTTTATGAACTTTTTCCTCCTAACTAGATATATGCAGGAATGCTTGGTTGTATATTGCACTTGGCTGCAGCAGTAACAAAAATCTGTGTAATTACAAATGATGAATGGTGGATGCTGAGCTCTTGAATATCTAAAACAACATTCTGCCCTAGTACACCTTGCAGTGAAAGTGCTCTGGTATATTACTAATGAAGACTATTACATACCTGGCTCTGAAAATGAGCCCAAATTATGTTCATTATGCATGAAGATAAGCATATTTACTGTCAGGAGCTTTGCCAATGAACCTTTTTGATATGATCAAATGATAGAGCATCCTAAGGCAGCATTGAATCCTGTGCTGGGATCTTGGAAGAGTTTTGCCAGTAGAAAATATGACTGCTCTAGGCATTAGTCAGTGGTAGTTACAAGAAAATACATCTTCATTTCAGTGCAGAGAGATTCCAATCAAGTCCTAGAAGAAGATCAAGACATTGTTTGTATTCTTCATTATATTTGTCCCTGAAGAGTAGCAAGCAAAATAATGTATTTAGCGATTGTAATACTAACAGCGTTTCTTCATCTCATATAATCATACTTTGTAATTATTCAGCTTCTTTCACTCAAGGACCTTAAAGGCTTTCTCAGCACGAGGTAGTATGACTGAATAACTTCAGTGTTCCTGTTGCTCACTGTTGCTATTATATACACTAAACACATTCATTTGGTAGCTACCTGCTATTTCAAACATCTATAGTGGTAACATGATTGCTGAAGGCCCAATCTCTAATATTCAGGACCGAACCAGTCCCAAATCTTTTTGATACCCTATTCATGTAGTGCAAACTCCAGTAAGCATCAGACCTGCCTTTAAAGAGCATTAAATATGCCAAATTTGCCAGTACAGGTGACTGTTTCTGTTCAGAGGAAAAACTCAAGAATCCAGAACTACCTGTCTGTTCCTGCCCAGTATTTCTTGCCTAGATTGTACAGAATGCCACAAGATTTTAGCAGCTTGTGTTATCAGTAGTTCTAGTTAATAATCCTGTGGGGTCCTTTTTTTTTGCCTCAGTGTTTTTTTTGCAATAAAATGAACTGCTTTTATTTCTAAGATTAACTTATCCTTTGTTCTTTTCTAACAATGGTACACAACAGATAATAGAGGAATATGTACAATCCAATAATACTGGTAGTGCAGGAGCCTTTGTCTGACAAAATTCACATCTCCCTGTGGATATCTTATGCTTTGTGGGCCTGTCAGTAATGTCATAGAGTGGCAAGTCTTTACACTTTTTTCCTTTTTTTTCTCTACTAAAATGAAAAAAACAAACCACCACCTCCCCAAAAAATCCCAACCCAAACCAATTCACTGTCAAAGAACATAATTAGTTTTCTTACTGTATTAGCTTTTCCCTGTGCTTTTTCCTCTCAGTCTTGTGTTTAAACATGGGAGATGGAGATTTGCCAAAACTGTGCTATTTCAAATATGTCAATAGCAGATTATTAATCATCTGAAAGAACTCAGCTGACAACCCATAAAAGGCAAAAGTTTTTCTATTTCTGTGAGAAGTATCTATTCTCTCAAATTGACTTCTCCTGGCAGACCAACAGCTTTGGGTCAGTGGTTACTCCAGTTGTTGAAACTGATTTTAAAACCTTAAAACGAATTCAAGCAAGGCCTATGGTATAATTACCATGGCCTTTCGTACTGTTTTGTAATAATGAATAGGTCACACATAACAGAAAACTACACATGAAACAGCAGTCAGTAGAGAACTGTCTCACCTAAGATACAAGTAGTAGATCATAAGACTCTTTAACTGGAATCTCCTCATACTTCCTACACATTTACTGCTTCTAGTAAAACCTCAGGTATTCTGGAAAATGATCAGAAAGAATGTAACACTCTAAAGCTACATAGCTCAGAAGATGTGAAGGTAGTCAGAAATATATTTTCATGCCAGGGACAAAGCTATAAATCTACCTTCAAGCCAACACTAGTAGAATTCATCTTTCAATGAAAGTTCTGGTTTGTTCAGAAATTTTATGCCATTTTAGGAAAAGAAAAAAAAGGCAAACTACAAAAGGACAAGTGACTCTTGACCAACAGTGGCCCACGTCTTCAACCGATGAAGCCATTTTTCAAACCCATAAAGAACAGCAAATTTTTATCTTTGTGAAACTGGGGAGGAAGAATATAGCCTAAAGGGAATAATTGAAAGCAGCAGAAGGAAAGTAATGGCAGTGATGTCTTCTGTCACTGGAAAAAAATAATTATACTGCAAATAAATGTTTTCCTGTGTGTATATTTTGTGGAAAAAAGTGACACTCCAACACACAACTCATCACACAGGTTCAGTGAGATAAAGTTTAAACAACTTTGCCCTCCTGCCTCCCAAGCCCTTCTGAATTGAGAAAGAGAGCAATAATGTTGCAAAGATGGTCTTGCTGCAGGGCAAAGTAGCACATCCCAGTTGGCATGGTTATTCAACTTTAGGATTATTGCTGAGGTTATTGCCTCTGAGCAGGTCTGGATTGTGGCTGAACACTTAGGTAGGCCACGTCCCCACCGCTGCCCACTACATTAAAGCAATCCTGGTCCCCCTCTGTCGGGCAAAACATAACTATCCTGTACTGACCTCAAACAATACAGGTAGTCTTGCAACTGAAGATGCTCAAGAGACCAGAAATCCTCCTTGATCATCAGCACTGTCGAGGAATCAAAGTCTCCAGACAACCAGGCTTTCTAATGAGAACTCACAACATTGAAAACTCTCAATACATATTGTTTAAACACAGATTCTCTTGTTGAGAAATCAAATTGGATGATTTCAGAGAGTGGAGAGATGCAAGGAAGAGGCAAAGGTGTTTTTTTTTTTAATGTGCAAGCTAACTTAATTCTCTAGAGGTCAGTAAGCTACAGCACCATATGTGAGTTGGTTTGTGAGAATTTTGAAGTGGGTTGATTCCTCCACAGGGGGAAAATGAATGTTGCATATGTTTGGGAAAATCTTTTAAGGATGCTTTATTCACAAACAACATATATCTAAGGTCATGTTCACCTTGTAAAGAGATTGGAAAAATAACAAGCAGCCTCCATATAACCAATCCATCATCAAGACTTCAGCTGGAAATGCACCTGTGTCCCAGGCTGTGCTGATCAGCAGCTGCTGCCTGTCTTTATCACCTCTTCACAAGCACTGTGATCACCTTTAGGAAATATTTTGCACTGGTTGCTTTTGGATATATATGTGATTTAAATTTTGGCTGCTGGAATAATGTGTTTCTGCAGACCATCATACGGGATTTAGCCCATGATATCATCTCTAGTACAAACCAGCTGCAAACGCAGAGATTTCTGTCAAAATCCAAGCTCAAATATAGTATTCAAAGCAGTGCTCTGATTCATATTAGTAGCAAGCAAAGTGTAGAAGGAGGCTGGTATGGCATAAAATATACTCACTCCCCTATATGAAGGAAAAGCCAAATCCCAGCCAAGCCAACACCCCACACTTGAATGGGTACAATATATTTGTACTGACCTGTGACTTTGCATATGGTGGTAGTGATTTTATTCAGTAGCAAACCCTGATTCAGTGCCTGCAGAATGACAGACTAAGATTACTAGTCATCACGACATCAAATCTGTCCTACCTGTTTGTAGTTGGTATCAGCTTCTCTCTTTCCACCAAACTTTTACTGCTAGTGTGGTGCTTAAGGGAGTGCTCAGGACTTGACCTGCGCTGGATCCTGGTACCCTGCATGAAAGGATTGGTTCTGTGGAAGGCAAGTGGAGGCAGAAACTGATAGTTTGCCAGAAAAACTCCTCAACCTTCTTACTGCATGCTCAAGTGAATCTGGTATTGGAGTGGTAGGAGCTATTCAGAAAGTTCCTTTCTCTCAGTCCACAGTGACACAAATCTGTTTCAGACAGACTGGATTCTCCTTCAGTTTTGGCAATGATGAGTTTACTGAATATCCAGGGTTCTCTCATTTAATTTCTGGGAAAGATACTACTGTAAGGCAAATGGTGGTACATATTCAAATTCTGTAGAAGTCTGTCTCTCAGACTTGAATAAGTGCATCAGAATGACAGAGATATTTGGTGGAAGATTATATATTGGACTTGATGATCTCAAAGGTCTTTTCCAACCTTGATGACTCTGTGATGCTATATTTCTAATTTAAAAAGAAGATCAAATTGCATTCCTTCACTTCCAGCCACTGGAAAACCACATTTCAGTGATATCTTCTTTTAAGGCTGAAGAGAATACTTACTAGGGATGAGTCAGGGAAAAAATAGTGAGCACTTCTGTCACTAGAAATAATTTAAGGACATTAATTTTGGTTTTAAAGCCTACCTTCAGGCATAGCTGCATGTTGTCTTGAAGGCAATGAATCAGTAAAGCCAAGGAGTCCTGTAGTGCTAGAATTTTAATGTGATAACCAAAGTTTGCTATTAACAAACTTTGTTAATTATTATTATCCCTCTTACTATAGGAACCAACAAATATTTTACTTCATGAACAATCCTCTTCCATTTCAAAAGCCAAGGTTTTCCACCATTACAACATCAATGTTTCTTCACAATTGCAGTCCCACAGAGTTCATAGTGAAATTCAACCTCCTTTTTCAGGTACATTAACAGTTTGGTAGTTTTACTGAATTGACTAGAATTACTGTTCGTGACTCAGAAAGCTCTTCCACACATTTGATTTCTGATGTTGTGTAATTAACATAAGCCTACTCATTACATAGTTTCTCCATGCTCATAGCAGGTAATATGTTCTTACCTCTCTGGTAAGCTGTGTTTTACAACCATGTTAGTATACTCGAATACTTAAATTATGGTGGGTATCATAAAAGTCTAAAACTGTGTAATTACACCTGACAGTCTCAGAAAGTACCACTAGTTCTCTTTCACTCTAGCACATAAAATACTTAATTGTGCACAAGCTAGCCCAGGAAAATGAAATTCTCAGAAAAACTGTTATGTGTTTGTTGAAATTTAATATGAAGGAATAAGATAAGCTGCATGAATTAATTTGCAGGAAAAAAGTAATGTTGTATTAACAGAGAGACAGATATGTTTAGTAGAAAAACCTCCTCTTCTCTAAAGTAAATGAAAGAACTGTCATTGAAAAATCGGTTTGGTGCTGGTCTAATGCTGTTCTTTCTGCAAGGAACATTATGCATTAATGAGCTGAGAGCAACAAGCTGGAATTATTTTGAGATACTACATATTATTTCTTTAGAATAATACAATCAACTATTCTATCTCAGGCAAATCGGTCCCTTAAGCTATAAATGTATCCTGATTATTTATCTCATAATCAGCCAAATGGAACAGAAAAAACACGAGTTGTACTTTTCTACTGAATTTCTCCTATGTGGTAAACATGCTTGCAGAAACAATTAAGCACCCTGAAAAGAACATCTCTCATTTCCTGTGATGCACAGCTGAATTTGGAAACCAGCATCAAGAAAATTGCTGCAATACCTGGTTAGTCTCTACATATTTATGAAGAAATTGTTGTTTCCAGTGGCCTTCATAGCATATGAAATATGATCATGTCTATTATGCTATTCTATGTTCTTTGCTTTCAGTGAACTATATAAATGGATGAATATATTGTATGATATATTTTGATAAAATCTGTCTTTTATTGGCATACGTCTCGTTAGACTGAGCCTAAGCCTACTTCTTATTTCTGCCTATTTTCTAGTAAAAATGTATGGAAATATTGCCATTCTTGATGGAAGCAAAAAATGAGCCCCTCCTTGTTACCCCTGCTCTGTTAATTTCTCATTTCAAGGGATTGTCTAGTTAGAGCATACCTTCATGTCCTGATTCCGGCCAGGCCAAAGCTCAGCTCCCTGAGCAGCCAGCCCAGGTGAGCTGAATCAGCCCGGGCTGTTCCCACACCACCTGACATCACTCCCCCATGAAAGGGGCTGCTTGGGGAAGGGGTACTCCTGGGTGCCTCCAGAGCAGGCTGAGTGTGGCTGGGGGGTCAGGCCAGTCCTTGTTTTGTGCTGTGCTCTGTTATCACTGAGTGTGAGTGTAATTGGCTGTTACTGTTCTAGTTTTGTCAGTGAACTGTCTTTATCCCACCCCATGGAGGCTCTGCCTATTCCTCCTGCGGGAGTGAGCAAGTGGTGTGTGGTGCTCAGCCACTGTTTGGGGCTAAACCCATCTGCTGTCTTCAACTCCACAAACTGAAGGCATCTTGGGAGAGATGCTCACTTATCATAGACTAGGTCAGCCACCACCCAGGTGCAATAGTGAGGGAAGCAGGGGAGCACAGTGTGTGGAACAGCCTTTGAAATGCAGTGGAGAAAGTCTGGAGTTGAAAAGCATGCACTAAGCCCCTGAAGATAATGCTTATCTTCACATCCATGAAGTACTGTTGGCTAAGGGACGGCTTGGGATCTAATGGAACTTGGACTTGCATTCTGTGCCATTTTTTATATTATTACCTAAATGCAGCTTGGAGGAGGGCTGGAAGCTGTGGTAATACCATTGTATGCTAGCAGGGCTTGGCTGCTGCCACAGAAAGCTCCCTGTCCATAACCACCATCACATTCCCCTCCGGCCTCGTGCTGTCCTCACGCTGGGGAAAATGGCCTTGGGTTGGTCAGAGCCTGGAGCCCTCTGCTCTCAGCTCCCCAGTGAAGCTTTGCAGGCACTGCTGCCATACAAGCAATGCAGGGGTGTGAGTGCCCAGGATACGGCAGGGGGTTAAATCTCAGATTAGGCTGCATCTACGATGCTCAACCACTCCAGGCCTCAGTATCAAGTCTTTCTGACTGCAGCATTTCTAGCCTTGTGCTTCACTCAGGATCGCCAGCTTGGAGTGGGCTTGTCTGTTTAAACAGCTTGAATAGGCCCATGTAGCAGGAGGTTTCCCCAATAATTTTCTTTCTTGTATCATTAGTGTTGTGAATTTCCTGAGATCCTCCAGTTACACCTGAGCACTATTTAGCTCCCTGCCTCACCAGGCTAATATGACAGCTTGCAAGAAAGAAATGCTGAAACTTCAACAGGCTGCTGAAAAGCATCACTGTAAAACTACCTATGCTCACACAGAACTAAGGAGAAAGAATACTTCTAGGGACTGATAAAAATGTCCACAGTTAAGTTTTTTTTATTTGCTCCACACTCTCACCTTTGCATCTTCCCTCAGATTCTTGCTGACTACATTGACTCCTGTGGATGCAGTCAGAAGTTTTGAAGAACAATTTGTTGAAGAACTGAAAAGTGTCAGTTTCTTTGTGAGAGTGCATAAATGGTATTTAACTATCCATTAGTGGTAAAAAATTAGTAGCAGCTACCTAAGAGTGTGAAATTTTTGTGTTGCAAAGCAGGCAAAATAACCTGCAAAGTCAGCTCTGGACATAGATGCTGGTGTCACCTAAGAGCATGTTGGCCGGCTTTCCTCTGACAGGGTGACAAGTCAAGGTGAACAGATAAATGGGCAGAGCTGGAAAAGGCTCAGCTTTTACACAGAGTGGTAAAAAATGTATCCAGATTTTTTTGTCTTTTCACTGAAGCATTTCTAAGTAGCAACAAATGGGACAGATGCTGAAGCTGTGGCCTGTCATCGTGATTGCAGTGGGCTGATGCTGTCACCAAGTCATTGGACCAGGGTCCTCTCCCCCTCATCTGCAGTCGAATGTAGCCCTGCACTTCTAAAGGGTGCTGTAAAGCTTAATTAGTACAAAGCCCTCTGAGCAGAGATTAAAGGAGAGCGGTGCCAGATGCTTCCCTTCCTCTGACTTCAGGGCTAAGGCTGATACAGAGCATTGCCCTTCTTCAGTGTGTGCTCTTTGGGTGCCAGGTGAGGGCACAGGCTACCCCCAGAACCTCTGAGAACCCCCCCACCTGTGATGGACAGGATTTTCAAATGCATCCAGCATTGGCTCAGCTCCACTCAGCTGTGTCTGGCTGTAAATGTCACATTGGTAGAAAAGAGAAGAAAAAACTTTGTATCTAAGAGACTTTCTATGGGGGGATGACCCCTCAGCAAAATCACCTTCTTCTGTGGTAGGAAATCACTGGGTATGTTTTAATTAAAAAAAAAAAAGAGAGAGAGAGAGGACTAAATCAATGATTTATTTTCACAGGGTTGAAACCTGTGAAAAATCTGTGAATACCTTGCCATTTAAAGCCCATCCTGCAATTCCATCCTCAAATAATTTAGCAAAACAGAAGGCGTAGGACCAAGTTTCTTTTGTACATCATTGTATAAGAGAGTCAGCGGAAAATGGGTGTGGAAATTGGGGCTGATAGTGTCTGCTGATGAATGAATGATGTAGAAAACACCCTAAGAGATCCTAAAAGAAAGCAGGCAGAATAATTGAGAAGATGATGTGGCATCTGCATAAATGTCACAGATGGAGGGCTGAGAAAAATTCTGATCTTATTACTTTAATGTAAGTCAGGAATAATTCCCACAGATCGTTACTACGACATAGGTAAATACCAGTGAGAAATCAGAATCAAGCCCAGGATGTGGATAAGAAGTGAGAGCAAGCAGATAAACATTAAAGGGTGCACATTTTTAGCTGGCTGTGCTGATGTGTTCTAATTAACAACAGTAATAGGATTCGCACAGCTAAATCCCTGCACATCACACTGAAAATTTGCTCTTGATGCCTGCCTGCAAGGAGATGGGGTGGGAAGAGGAAGTCAGAGAATAATAAAAATGCCATTTCAGTCTGCTCTTTTGGAGGAATCATCTCATAATTACTGAGTGGGACTGGCAACTCCCTTTAATGTTAGATTTTCTGGACAGGGTTCTCTTTTTCTGTGGGTGGGATGGGAGGGAGGGTGCAGTGAAGGATTAGCATGGTCTGGATAAACAATGAAACCTGAATCTGGACGGTTTAAAACTCAGGATAATCCTAGCAAGTTGGGAGCTGTGCTGTGGGATAATTTGAAATGTAAATGTGACATTCTCCTTGGTAAATTAACAAGACATGACTGCAGGCTCTCCTTGTTACTGCAGTCATATTCAAAGAGTCACTTGTTCTCTCCTCATCTAATGCTACGACAATAGACAATCACCAGGAGCCTTCTTCAAATAAATATGAAATCAAGCTTTTACCATATCCAGAGGTGACATATGCACTGAATTATCTTTTATTCATTTTACGCAGAATCTTGTTGCTATAAACACCGTATTACAGGATGCAGCTGGGATGCTGTCCCCTTTCCCACATCAACTTAATACCAATTTCTTTCAAGCTTCCATAGAATAATAGACAGAAGGTATCTTATTAATAATTCTGAAACAAAAATTTAAATTTTATTATGGAATTGCCTAATATAAAATGGAGACAATTGATCTTACTTGGTTCCTGAATGTCTTGAGGGCTTTTTAAAAATTATTATTCTATTACTTTAAAAAATATTGAAAATAAAGTATCCTTGCCTATCACAAAAAGGCCCTGACCATAAAAATCGTATCAGATCATGTCAGATGATATATATACCGTACAACACCTGTAAATTCAATCTGTTCAGAACATGGAGGTGTGTCTCCTGTTCAAACAGAAATGTGTGGCAAAGTTTCAACTATTAATGTAGCTTCTCTGTTGCTTCCCATTTTCTTGTTGGAAGCCTGGGAATACTATGGAGATGGGGCTTGGCCTGTGTTTTGTCTCAGTCTTATGGCAGTTTAGTGCAAACTTGTCTATGGTTTCTCAGGTTGGGTCACCAGTGAATACCACAATCTGTTTTTATTCTTAATGTCTTTTCGTCTTCAACATCCCTTTTAGCCTCTCTTCAGCCTCCAACTTGCTGTTCAACTATCTTTGGAGAAGTGCCAGAGTGGGAACACCTAGTTTTTACAACCAGCAATGCTTACCACTAGGTAAGGGTTTACTCTTCAGAATGTTTGCAGGGCACATCTCGCATTACACTAATTGTATAGACAGTGGTAGAAGGATCTTTGTGAACTTGGTCAAGAGATACACAATAGTGATATCTCAGAATTTCAGACACAAAATATATTTCAATAGAATATTTTGAGTATCTTTTTCTCTTAACCTGAGACCTTCCTCATTGTGTTGCTTATAAACCTCAGGCTGTCCAGAGAAAGCTGCTAGCCAAGCAACATTATCTTATGATGTCTGCATTATCTTAGACAGTCGTGCAGGCATTGCCTCAGCCTTCCCCTAGACTCGTGACACGATGGTGTGCTGCATGCTTAAGCTTAGACATCCTCATTGGAAAGAAACAATGATCTTTGCAAAACTCTTAACGAGTATTATTCTGGTTGTGCATATCTGCAGTCAAAAGATAGCTCTTTTCTGCCTACAGCATTGGTATTGCTCGTCACGTGTTAAAAAAAATATGACAGAGATCAAGGTGTCTGAAAATAAATTCTCAGGAAAGAACCATTAGCAATGCTTTAGCACATTCATTAATTTCTCAAAGCTGGATTGCTCCACAATGCAAGCTGGCCAGTTATCACCAGCAATCCTTTCCCAGAGGGTTTCATGTAACTTAAGCCTTGCCCATATGCTAAAATAGCTTCAATTAAATATCACTTTCCATGTGCTAGCACAAGCTCTCATGTGTCTAAACAGATTTTTTTCTTTTCATTGATGATTTTATGAACTTCCATCATAGTCAATACTCAATTTCAAAAGTGAAATGTGCTTCCTCTATTGTGAGGGATCTAAATAATGCAAGCTGTCAAATGTTTGTTAAAATTTGAGATTTCAAAGTCTTTTGCTAAACTGATGGACAAATCTGGACATTCCCAGCAACAGCAGCAGTGTTGTAATAAGGCAAAGTCCTTAAATAATGAAGGATCACAAACATCTAGAAGAAATGCCAGGAAAACCTGCCTTTTCTGTGGAGATCCAGGTGGTACTTCCCATCCCCAAAAGGATTCTTGAAGGTCCCTTAATGCAGCAATTTTACCACCAGTGGGATTCTTGGTGTTTTCTTGCAATCATAAATATCCTAAATCCGTAAAACATGACCATTCGTTCCCCAACCACTCCTATTTTCATCTGGGATCTGTGGGTCCCGAGAAGCCTTCGGAGTAAAGACCGAGGCAAAGAAGGCATTAAGAATCTCCACCTTCTCATCATCTCCCGTTACCAAGACCCCCGCCTCATTCAACAAGGGACCTACATTATCCCTGGTCATCCTTTTACTATTCACATACCTGAAAAAACTCTTTTTATTGTCCTTTATGTCCCTTGCCAGCTTAATTTCTAAGCAGGCCTTAGCCCTCCTAGTTGCATCCCTACAGGCCCTGGCAACATCCTTATATTCATCCCATGATATCAGACCCTGTTTTGTTTCCCTTTGAGTTTACACATAAGCTCCCTGCTCATCCATGCAGGTCTTCTGCCTCTCTTTCCCGATTTCTTACTCAAAGGGATGCACCTATTCTGTGCTTGGAAGAAGTGCTGTTTGAATGTTAGCCAGCTCTCGCAGGCTCCCATTCCTTCAAACAGAGCAGCCCATGGGATAGCCCCTATTTGATTTCGGAGGAGATCAAAGTTAGCTCTTCCAAAATTCAGGGTAGCTATCCTACTTTTTGGCTTGCCTCTTCCACTCAGGATCTTGAACTCGACCATTTCATGGTCGCTTTGTCCTAAGCTGCCCCCGACCTTCACTTCGCTAACGAGCCCGTCCTTGTTAGTAAAAACAAGGTCAAGCACCCGCCCTCCCCTCGTAGGTTCCTGCACCATCTGTATCAGGAAGTTATCTTCCATATACCGCAGAAATTGTCTGGACTGCATATGACTGGCCGTATTGCTTCCCAGCAAATATCTGGGTAATTGAAGTCCCCCATAAGGACCGGCGCCTGCGATCTTGAGACTACTTCCAATTGCTTATAAAATGCACTATCAACCCGCTCCTCTTGATCAGGGGGCCTGTAGTACACGCCCACGACTATGTCACCCAAACTGGCCTGCCTTTTAATTCTTACCCACAAGCTCTCGACAAACGGTTCATCCCTACCCAGGTGGAGCTCAATACATTCTAGGTGCTCTCTAACCTAAAGAGCAACTCCTCCACCCTAGCCTGTCTTTCCTAAAAAGCACGTAGCCATCCATGGTAGCGTGCCAGTCATCCAGGCTGTCCCACCACGTCTCAGTGATTGCAATGAGATCGTGGCCCTGCGACCGCTCAAAGATCTCTAATTCTTCTTTGTTCCCCATGGTACGTGCGATGCTGTGGGGCCATATGCTGTGAGGCTGAACTAATGCACGTTTGTAAGAATAACCCTTTGAAGTCTGAAGAGAGAAAGGGCTTATAGAAATGCAGAGAAAATAGCCCGACTGCTATCATTAATAATTCCACCATTGATCCAAAACGTATTATTTCATCATTGAAACTTGCCCTTGTGCTTGACAGGAAATGGGCAACATCAGAGAAAGCACTGAAGTGACTGAGTGCACTTACTACTAGAACATGCATGTTGACAAGTTGCTTTAGAATTCAAAGAGAATTTTTAGTGATGTCTTTGCACAGCAGTCAATTCATATATACCAGCTTGTGATCTGCAAGTTAAAAATGCTGATTAACTATGATGCAAGAATACTTTAAAGTAGAACCCTTTGATTTCCATATTTTCTGACAGATAAAAACTGATTATTGAATAACATCTGCATGATTTATCTGGTTTATACCCTTAATCGCATTAAAAGGTTTCAAGGAAAATATATTATTTATAATGGCTTTATGTAACTTGGTTTCATCTTAGCCTGGTGAGTATTTATTTGAAGTACAGACGTTTTGACAGAAGTTGATACCCTTCCCCCCCAGTAAATCCAAAACCTGAAAAAGGGGAAAATATAGTCAGGAGTACTTAGTAGTGTCTCCTTGACACTGGCAGAATATGAAAACAGCAAGAAGAGTCTGCTGAGGATCTATATTTGACAGACATTTAATTCTCTGCAATCTTTGTCCTCATACGTGCTGCTGTGTTACAGCTGAAAATATTTTGCTTCCTTCTCACCATACAGAAATGACAACTGACCGATGGTTTAATTAGTCTTTGCTTGGGATAGTCATTGTTGTGATCAGTGGTGGTAAACCCAAAGAGCATATTGCCAAAGGGATAACAAATATAAATAGTAGAATCAAATGAAAAGGGGGTCTTTAGGAAATGACTTTTCAAAGAAATATATCAGTCCTGAAACACTGTACAAGTGGGCTATTGCAAGAGCAAAGTCTTTTTTTGTTATTAGAAAGATGGTACTAATTGTAAAATTAGAAGTTAATTAGTTTTGATCCACAAGACCATTGAGTAGCCTGACTTACATTGCAAATAATTTCTCATTGCATGCTTGGATGGACTTTCATCCAGTTGTCTTATTTTATTTTTTTCTAAATGGTCATCTTTCATTCTTATACTATATATCACACAACACATGCAATGGTTTACAAATCCCATAAAATCAAATGTCTCTTTTCATCAAGGTGCACAGAACTTTAATATTGATGTGGCTTCATTCAATTTGGCTTGGTTTGATCTTTTTCCCTCTCCTGTCTCCCTCAATGCTTAAAGACTAAATGAAGATTTACTGATCATTGGGCAAAACCATTGATTTGCTTTGACATCCATGTTTCAGTAAATATAACAGTCTCATTGTTTTTTACTTTGGACATCTGAAAAGAAATATATTTAATCTTATGACAAAGTGTCACTTCAGTGACTTTGGGGTCAGTGGGATGCATGAAGCAGTTAGGATGGTAACAAGAGCAAGGACAAATAAGAACATGAGCATGTTCAAAATACAAAGGAGGACACCTACACTGCAGCACCACTGTGCACAAGCCAGGCTCTGTAGTGCTCGGCGATAAGACCAGCCAACGTTCCTAACTTCTGTCACAGGAGATACTTTGTACATGAGTTTCCTCATGGCATGATGGTCTCATCAGAGACCAAGTCTTATAATTGAAGTTATGCTGGCAGTTAGCAGATTTCTTGTAGAGCTCAGATCATGTGCATGACACTGTTTTTTGGTTTTTTTTTTTTCCTTGGATTCTTAACAGACATAACACTAGCAAAAGCCCAAGGATTTGCTATTGAAAATATAACTCATCGCTCTGACAATGACTTAAGCACTTGGAAATCAATGGTTTTGGTATTCTTTTCTGGCTGTGGAGGATGGTTTTGACCATTCTATGTACTGTAACCCCACATTACAGACAACAATAGAATTTTTCATGTTCATTTGAACAGGAGCAGAACATGACAGTATTTGTCCCTAGCAAAATCCGTGACAAATGCATGATGATGTGAGGAAGACAGGTACAACTGGAAAGAAAAACTATAAATAATTATTTCTGGGGTTGCATTGTGGAGAAAACAGCAAGTTTGAGTCCAACCACTTTATGATATTTCCTCCTATCATAACCACAACAGTACTGGTGAACAGTGTTTCCTTGGACTGGGGACTACTACACCACAAGTGGATTCCTTGTTTCTATCACTCTGCAATCCTGTGGAAAAGCTGGGGAGAGGAACTTGTCAGAAACTCTAGCTTACAGACACCACCAAAACAAACATCTCTGGATAATCTAAGACCTTTCTGGAGTTTTGATTGGATTTTGACCCCATAATGTTCAGGTGTTCTGATCACTCCAGTGATCTGCCTCTTTCTCTGCATTTATTCCATAGCTCTCATTCTCACCCCTTCTTGTTCATCTTTCCTCCATGATATTAAAAGGGGAAAAAAACCTCTCTTCCCTTTCATTACGTATACAATGAAATAAAATTACTGTTTGCTTTGCCAGGCAGTGTTTGTGCATCATACACCTTTTTCAAACCTCTTTGTACCAGGCAAGCATTTTTCAGTAGGAAGAGTATTGGAGAAGAGGATTCCTGAGGGATGAGGAACAGGAAAAACAGCCTCTGTGCATGAGACTTGACAGTGCCTACGCACAGGTTACCACAGGACACATGATCAGAAGGTTTGCACCTCCTGCCCATCAGGTCCAACCTCTCCCACTCCTTAGGAGAGAAAGAGAGAAACATTGTACCTCAGCACTCAGCCCTAAGCACCATGCCCTTGCACGCATTTGGAGACAGTGGAATGATTACTCTGAAACAGAATAACTTTTATTTGGAACACTTTGTCTGCCTCAGAGAGAATAATCTGCATTGCAAGAACGGTAAAGTTATTCTGTTACAGTGATGACAGTCTCTCTTCCCATACAGCAACTGCTAACTAGTTCTGAGTAGGTGACTAATCCACTCAAATGCAACTCCAAATAATTTACTTTAAGAGAGTTCTGTGAAATTGGCTCAGAATGCTTCCAATTAAACAGATTCATGAAGAACTTGCATTAAGAAAATTTTGTGAAGGCAAAACAAAACCCATCAAGCAATGGGTTCACACCCAAGATGATGAGCGCTAGTGTAAAATTCAGAAAACTGCAGGAGACTCTTGGCTTTGACCGTGCTTGAATTGTGACCTCCTCTTGGTCTCATTTCCTAATCTGTAAAATGAGAATACTGAAATTTAGAAAGTTTCTTATAAAGTGCTTTCAGATCCTTGTCTGAAAGCTTTCATTAAAAGTTGGTTGATTAATCTTCAAGTCTATGTACTTTAAAATTTCCATATCAAAACCAGATCAATTAGCCTATACTAGTTTGCCATCTCCCAATAGTGGTCAATTATTGATTCATCAGGAATTTAAGTGTTTTATAATGCACGCAATTGCATTGTAGATAAAAATAATTCCCATGACAGTACATTTCTTCCAGACTCAAGCTGGTGATCAGCTTATGCCTTGAAGTGTGTGGGCTGATAGCCCATGTAATTTTAACCTACCTACTGTAACTGTAGAAGTTTTTTTTACAGTATTCATATGTGTGTAATCCTCTTTTAGAATCTTGTCAAGCTAGTTGCCTCAATAATTCACTTTACATTTGCTCAGATTCTGACATAGGTGAAGATTTATAATATTCAGGACTGGTTTCAAAGCTCAGCTTCTTGGTTCTTCCAAATTCACAAAAAGCCTTGCCTCAAGGTTATTTGTCATGGCTTCTTGGAAAATGTTGTGATTATATAGAATGAAATGAGGACACTGAACAGCATCCCAAATTTAGTGGTATGCCTACTGTATAATGCAGTGCCTTGTTTACAAGGTAGCACAAATGAGCACACATCTATGAAAAAATTAATGATGAACAATTGCTGTAATTTCTCCTTGCTTGGAAATTACCTCTTGGGTTAACAGTAGCTTGCTGATTGGCTTTATCCCACAAGCAAGACAGTTATGCTAATGTTAACAAATTCACTTCAGTAGCATTAAGATGGTGGCATAAGAAGTGATACAAATGTGTGGGCTGTTATGAGGAGTGGGTGTAAGCAAACAAAAGCTGGAGGAGCTTTTTGTGCTACGCATTGTGCCTTCATTTCTGAGGTTTGTAGTCACGGTGGCATAGTAGAAATGGTTTAGTGAGACACAGGCTATTCATCTACCCTACTGAGGAATCTGTAAACACTTATTGCATTGGTGAATAGAAGCCAAACACAGGAATGAAAATATTTACTACTGCTATCAAAAGACCAGTGTTTCCACTGGCAGAATTACATTATATAGAATATGCATGGAGAAGTGTCCAAGAGAAAGAATTGTTGCACGTTACTTTTGTCTACACATGCACAGAAAGAAATAAATGAAAGAAATTTAAAAAGAAGAATGGAAGCACATGGGATTTCCTGATTTTTAGCATTAGGGAATTCCAGGTCTGAACGGGCTCCTCTGCCTAATACACAGAATATTTACTTTGATTCGAGTGAGAATAAACACATTAGTTTGGAAAATGTTTTGAAATAGAGGTATGAATATGTGCTTTAACAGTGGATTAAATTTGGTATACCTTATTCAAATGGATCCCAGAAACACCAGTGCATCCCCTGTGTCCAGACTAATCATTAAGGAAGCTTCAGGAAATTCAAGCCTTGCTCTAGAGCCTGGTCTAGACTACATCAGGAAATTCAGAGAATCACAGAATGTTAAGGGTTGGAAGGGACCTCAAAAGATCATCTAGTCCAACCTCCCTCTTCCCCCGCCAGAGCAGGATCACCTAGATTAAGTCACACATGAACATGTCAACTCTGTGACACAAACCAATACCGAGGGAAAGTGTGCTAAAAATTTTGATAATTATTTTCTGATTTGGGGCCTTATGCAGTAGTATTTAACAACTTCTTCCTGCTCTCTTGTGTACGCATACAGATGGGAAGTCACATAACTAACGTGCTGTGAACAAAACAAGTCTGTGAAGATGTTGTGGTTTAACCCCAGCCAGCAGCTAAGCACCACACAGCCACTTGCTCCCCTCTGGTGGGATGGGGGAGAGAATTGCAGGGGGGTTGAGATAAAGATAGTTCATTAAGCAAAGCACAAGCCATGCATACAAGCTAAAAAAGACAAGGCATTCATTCACTGCTACCCTTGGGCAGGCAGCTGTTCAGCCATGTCTAGGAAAGCAGGGCTCCATCATGTGTAACGGTCACTTGGGAAGACAAACAACATCACTGCGTACATCCATCCTTCCCCTCTTCCCTCTTCCCCAAGCCCCTTATGTGCTGAGCATGATATCACATGGTATGGAATATTGCTTTGGTTAGGTAGGACCAGCTGTCCCAGCTGTGTCCCTTTCTAATTCTTGTGTGCTCCCAGCCTACCTGCTGGTGGGGTGTGTGAGAAGCAGAAAAGGCCATGGCTCTGTGTAAGCACTGCTCAGCAATAACAACAACAAAAAAGTATCTATATTATCAGCACTGTTTTCAGCAGAAACCCAAAACACAGCCCCATACTAGCTAGTATGAAGGACATGAACTAATTTCAGCTGAAAGCTGGGCAGAAGAAATACTTGAACCTCTTTGCAATCAAGTTCTTTCCTAGTGTTATTTCCTAGGAGGATATTGATCTTCTCCAAAGTTACGAAACAGGACTCTAAGCAGATCTTTACAATCCAGGAAGCAGTCATCCTTTTGCTGAAGACATAGAAGGGAAGGACCAGAGGCTGAGGCTGAAGACAGGGAAAAGTTAACAAGTAGTCTGGGACATCTGAGCATCACGTGCACTCATTTTGAATGAGAAATTGCATCTCTGGCTGTATCGATGTCTGTATTTTATTGCTTTCTTCCTCCCTCATCTGACAGTTTATATGGAAGGTGTTGTGCAGCAATTCTGGAGAATTAAATTGTCCAGATACACCGCAAAGAAATATGGCATAGATACATGAATAGTCTGAAAATTTCCCATTTAATGGGCCATGAGCTCACCCTGCTGACTGCACTTCAGAGAAAACTAAACCTGTCTCTAGTGTGCCTTGTCTTCGGCTTGTGTCAGAAAAGTTGTCAGATAATACACTTTTTCTTTATTTCTCTTGGGATTATTTTTATGATTTAGATATTTTCCTTCATGAGATAGGCTGAGACCACAAAAGGCATTTTACAGTGGCCAGCACACAGGCAGCAGGAAACCGTTCTAGGCAACTATTCCCTGACAGACTGCAAATTAATGAACTGCTTAGAAATATTTGCTTCGTGATTATTGTAGTAAAGCAGCTTCAGACTATTTTTCTAAAGAATGTACAGAGTTTTCAAGGAAGTGCCACTGTGTCTAAAAAATTGGTCTCAAAGGCAATGAGAAAATAATTCTTAAGCTCAGAATTGGTAATTATAAGGCAGCTCAGATTTTCAAAGTAGCCCAAGAACCAGAATAATATATACCACGTACTGTGACTAAGTGTAATGGCCTAAAGGAAAATGAAATGCTAAACAAGAGAAAACAACATACTGCTTAGGTACAGTTAGGAGGAGAGTTATTAAAAAACATGTCCTCATAGTTGGACATGTCATGTTATGAGAGTTAATTAGTTAAACTTTTTTCCCCCTTCAACTAACTGTTAGATCAAGTCCTCGAAAGCCATGTGTATTTTATGGAATTCCTTCTTAACAGACCACTTGGCTAAGAACTGTTTCAGCATCATCTTGAAACTGATTTTCTGGAGTGTTGAGCAGTTCTAGCTCCCCTAAACTGTATTGTCTACCACCCTAAAATCAGGTGCCTACTTCTGGGCAGAGACTTACAGAAAGAGCCTGTGCCCCTGTAACTGCAAATGAATGGATGTTGAAAGGAAAATTACTTATTTGGAATTTAAAATCTGCCTAACTTAGGTATTCAGTGATGAAAATGTTACTATGGGCACTTGGTTTCTGACAAATAGCTAAATAAAGCCTCCTGCCCCAAATCTGTAATGTTAATATTGCCATTCCAGTGTCACGTTTTTGTTTCTGTCTGTGGGACCAAATCCTGCATCCTGAAACCAGAGGTGTGAAAATCTTCCCAAGACTGCTGGCAAGATGCTGAAGAAACTCTAAAACAGCCAGTCTGCCTGAAAGAGACAAATTAGGCAGCCCTTCAAAAGCACTCTAAAAAAAGTATGGCAGGCGTGAAGAAATCTGTAATCTAGCTGTCTGAAAACTGTTAAAAGGGCAAATGCCAGGTCAGGCTCTGAGGCAGTTGGAGTAATGTGCTCTTCCTTGGTCCTAGGACTAAATACCAAGATCCTGAAATCCCTTGCTGGGAGTCTGATTTAGCATCAGAAAGGTGAAGAGCTTGCTTTACATCAGCCATGATAAACTGTAAATACTAATCCCAAATCCTCTTTAAATGAAGCCAACACTTTTTCCCATGTAATTTTCTGTGTCACTGAAACTCATACAGATTATAGCGAAAGTGGAAAAGGCTGTTCATTGTTCATTAATGAAACACAATTACAGGTATAAAAGGAAACAATTTTCTTAATGTCTGTTACACTCCTGGAACGTGATTGATGGTTGCTGTTACTAAAACAACAGAGAAAAATCACCTGATGACAAAATAATCTTTTCCTTAGGCTGCAAAGATGTCACAGGGATTGCTTTTCTCTAAGGCACGCATCCTCGCTACCAGATACCCAAAGGATTTCAGGGTTTTATTACCACTCTGTTCTTTCTATATAAAGGAACAGAATCCAGGGAGGAAGCAGAGGCACACTAGAGATCCTAGGTAAAAAAAAAAAAGGGAAAAGAATCCTTGTATTGAAGAGACTAAAACCATAAAAGGTTAATATGCAGTTATCTATGTAATCTGTCCATCCATCTCTGCTCCTAATTGACTTCATTAAATGAAACTACTTTTAAAATGGGGTTTGACGAATGGGACCGAATACTGAGATTGCCTGTGAGAGTAGGAGAATGGACTCCACATCCCTTTCGGTGCTGTGTTTCTATGACTACTGCTGTGACTAGGAATCAGACAGAACAAGGCTGGCCTCCCTGGAGTGCCTATCGTCACAGTGTCTAGGTACCACCAAATATAATTCCCTTCTGTTAAAAGGCATGAACTTTGTGTCAGGTAAAGGGTAAATATTCATTTAATAAAGGTTATTGGGAGAAAAACAGCAAGCTTAGATCATTATAATGATTTGTATTATGGTAAGCCTTTGGCATGTACCTAGAGATGATGACTCTCTCTTCATTTTTGCTGGCAGTTAAAAATAAATTTGAAAACCCATGTTTTATTATCACTAGACACTGAACACACCTCAAAGGAGAACTAAGGACTCCTGAAGCCAGTTGATTTTAGCTGGTTGCATTTGCATAAGCGCTTGTCATTGCATGTAGTCCTTGACCATTTTCTGGCTTCTCAGGACTCAAACTAAGCAGCTCACACTTCACTCACTTGAAGAAAGAATCTTACTGTATACTCTAGTTCAAATGACAATATTATGATCTGCTAGTGCAACTCATCCATAGGAAAGCAAAAGGAAGGAGCTTTGGCACTTCTTCCCCTAAATGATGGTCCAGGCACCTTAGTCCACGGGGTCGGTGAACTTTACCTTGCAGAAGTCTAAGAGCAAACCACACTGGCACAAAAACAGGGTGTATAACAGAGACTGTGTGGATTTGGATTACAGTTTGAGCTGTCTCTTACATAGCGGTTAACTCTGAATGTGCTCACTGGGTTATCACCGGACATCTCCTAAAAGAACCACCTAATTTTAATGGGCAAAGGTACTGGTATTTTTCTACTCTTTCACCTTTGTCCAATCTAGAAAAGCAGAACCATGCAACTGAGAAAGCAGAAAATATCACTGTCTCTAAATTTTACCCCTGTTGCTAGTTTGCTTTGTACCTTTCATTAAGACTTTTGTCCAAGGGGCATGCCTCACATCAAACCATGGTAAATTGAGAGAAATTACTCTGTTTAGTGACAATGAAGGCATTTACTGAGATTTTCCCCAAAGGGGAAAGTGCTGTCATAACAGATGCCCAGAGCTTGCAGATACATTGATGAAAAAGAAAGCATATGATCAACTGGGGCAACATTGAAAGTGTTGAGAGGCACTACATCTTCCATTAACGATTTTCAGGTGAACATTCCAGTAAACCAAGCCAAAAAAGGTAGTATCTTTACAAGGTTTTACTACTTTGAGTGAAATATGTAGATAGGGAGATGACAGATGATTTTAGAAAAGTACAATTAAATCATTATTGAAAAAGGAGAAAGTTGATCAAAGACCAAAGGAAGAAGTGCATTAAAATTAATCATCCCGAAGTCATAAAACTAGTTATAAACTCTTAGCAATGAAAGATTAAATGAGGAGGAAGTTAATGTTTTAAATGAATTTGAATTTTCCGGTAAAGTACTTGATAGTTTCAACAGATTTGGGGCTCTCAGAGTATTTACTACTTTCAGGCAAGCCAAGTCACACTACAAGCAGCTGAAAGAATAAGCAGATAAAAATAAGTTATGTTAGCCTCATTATGTAAAAGCTCAGGCTTATGAAAAAAACCCAAAACCCACAAACAAAGTCATAACCCTAAAACCTGATACATATTTAACCAAGAAGAATATTGGTCTGTTTAAAAAGGATCCTATCTTGTAGCTATTGAAGTCACTGGTCTGGATCATGCCACTTAATATTAACAACCAGATGAATTATAGTTCTGGTATATTCATCTACAAATCTCTGGTATTTAAAATCACGATGTGCCAGAGACAGTATTATGAATGCATTTAATATCAGTATGGAGTTCTGATATTGCAACGTTCCACTGCAAATCACTTACATTTTTGTTACACTTGGTTATACTGAAAAGCTTGTGAAGTAGTAACTTTTAAAGAAGCAGTTTTCATTTTTTCTAGGGAAGCCTGATCTATCATCTAGCAACTTTAAATTTCTCAGGAAAGATACAGCAGAACTGTGTCACATGCTCTGAAGATGGTTTTCTCCATAGTGCTTGGCACCAGCCACCACTGGAGGAAGGATAACAAATTAAATGGCTCATTGATCTGTTCCAGCACAGAAAATCCTAGGTTCCTCTGTATTTATTGTAGCTGGTACTTCTTAATACCCAACGGTTTAATTTAACACCCTCACCAACTTGATATGAGAATCTGTGAGATGCCTTTGAAATTAGGACGTTCCCATAAGAGAGACACATCTGCCACAGCCATGCATGATTTCTATGAAGAGTAATTCTGAAATTCACACTTAAAAAAATTCTTGCTCAGATTAGTTTTTACAGTCAAAGCTTCAGAATTAGGTCTAGGGCCTGTTTCTGCACAAATAATATGCTTTAGAATCATATTTATGTCAATACCATGGCATGACATTTGTTTGATATGATCCACCGTGCATAAAATCAATCTCTGTGGAAAAGGTTATTAAAGGACCATCATGTTGACTACTTCATTCCATTTCTGTCCTCCATTTACAGAAAGACTTGTGCCTAGGTCTCATGTTAGCCCTCTGATTGAGGTGAATATCATTCAATACAATTTGTTCTTGGTATTGTTTAGTCCTAGGCTGTCTGCATAAAAGCTCCAACTTGATTAGCCTGTGCTTCCCAGCAGATACAAAACACTCATTAAAACAGATACTTTCATTGGAAAAATAAAAGACCATGGTATAACATAAATTTTTAAGCAGAACTCCAAATTGAATATATGCTGGTAATTACCTTCAAAAACCAAACTAAGCCCCAGCACTGGTAAAAAAATTGACTAATTAAAGACTCTTGGCAATATCCTCTGCCATTGCCATGCTGGACTGAATAGAGCAGCAGCACTAGGCATAAACAGGGGATATGGCAATTCATTTATTGCAAAATAATCTTTGACAAAACTTTATTGACTAACAAAATCTCTTATACCTTGCAAATAAGGTATAGAAAAACAACAACCACCTACTTAAACAGTAACAATCTACTAGGAAATGCCTTTGCATTTTTTGGGGAAACATATTTGCAGTCCTTTTTAGTATTTGTAGTTACTAATAATGAATATAATCTCAATTGTAGGATCTACATACCCACTTGAAACATTGCTATATCTGTATAATTATATACATTTATAATGAAAAGGTAATACCCAGTATCCCATCTTTCTGTATCGAACAGAAGACATATGCTTCCCCCATCCAACAGCCTAAATTATGGAAAATCTCAACACCTAAGAGAATCAAAGTGATGGACTGGAAAATCTCTGCAGATTATGTGAGAGGTGGCAGTGGTACTCCAGGGTAGAATTGGCTGTTTATTGGCTTTTTCAGCTGTGTTGGTATGATCTTTATGGTCTAAGACATGGCTGTAGCATGTCACTTCCATGAGACTGTTCCTTTCCACTGCCAGACTGCCACCAGCACTCATGTTTTACAGTGTGTTGCTGAACAGCCATCAGAATATTTTTTCTGAATTAGATGCTCTTACTGAGGCAGATTTACCTCTGTTGTAGCTCTGCAAAATATAGAGTAAAACAAGGAAAATACTGGTCTATTGAGTTTATTGATTAAATCCGATACATTCAAATCCCAACCCATCCTTTACCTTTGGACACAAAGTTTCAACTTGAAAACCATAAATGTACAGCTGTTCCTGTGGCTCAAAAGATTGTAACTCATTAGCTTGATGCAAACCTAAGTGTCCCCGATGTGCAAAGCACACAAATATCCTGAGCTTTAACCTCGCTGACCCCTTGTAGGAGTTGAGCAACTCACTTGGCTTCCTGTTCTTCAGTAAAACCCTGCTGAAATCTGTGAGCATGGAATCTGCAGGGGAAAAAAGCAAATTGCTGATGCTGAATGAAGATTTTCTTTGTAAATAACTTTCACTGTCGGCATAAGTATATCACATCACACCTGAAGCCGGGCTGCAGAAAGACCTGAATAGATGCTAAACCACCTGACAGTGCCAGGAAGATATACTCAGAAAAGGTTTGGGGTTTTTGTTCATTTTTGCTTCCAATGCCATGCTAAGAAACAGGGCTTTACAATTTAGGAGGTTTTGATGTTCGGTCTTTTGTCACATGCTACTTAGATTAATCAGATAATTATTTCTAGAGGCCATTCCTCTCAAAGAAAGCTTATCTGCAACAAAGCTGAGCATCTTCCATAGCTCAGAGAGATAGAAATTTTCTATTTCCTTCTAACAGAAACATGAACTCTCTAAAAGGTGAACTACATAGGCAGCTGGGCTGCTTGCTATCGATGTGCAAAGTCGATCGATGAGGTGGAAGCATTTCAAAAAGGACTTTTGCTATTATTTCTAGTATATAGAAAACAGGTAGAAGGAAGTGTTCACCACTTAGTGAATCGCCTTGGTGCGCTTAAAAAAGGATGAACGTACACTAGTGTGTAATTTGTCATTTCCCTCTCAGCATCTTCACTTCATCACAAGGAGGAGGTAGTGCTTGAAAAATGTTTTTAGTCTTTCACCCTGTTTCTGAAACTCTGCTACACAGATGAGAACAAGGGGTCCATGCTGCAGCAAGAAAGCAAGCAAAATGAGAGGTGCAAGATGTGAAGAGGTAAGAATGGAAGAAAACAGAAGCTCTGAGTGCTGCTGTGGTGGCTCTGACAGGGTTTTAAGACTGTTTGTGACAAGGTGGTCCAACTCTCTGACTCTGGATAAGTCACTTCACTTTTTGTTTGTCACAATAATTGCACTAATAAAAGCTGGGACTTCAGAGGTTGTGGCAGATGACCAAACCAGAGAAACACAGACGGTTAAAGCCCAGAGCCTGGTACAGGACAGAACAAACAAGGTTTGTCCAGGGTAAGTCTTGAAGCACCTCCCCCCACCAGGGCATGAGGATCTGGAGACCAGTGAAACAATGTGTTTCACTTTTCTTGGGAACAGAGTTACACAAAGTGAGTCAACCTTAAAGGAACTGCATTAGAGTAAATCCCCATAGCTCTGAGTCAGCAGAGCACAATGTAATGTTCCTGCATCTGTTTCAGGGGTTGTTGAAGAAACTCAGTAGGAACTAACCTTTGATAGCAAGCTAAGGAAACAGCACTATAGGTATGACATACATTAGCATCCAAAGCGTTAAATCTACTTCTGTGAAAACTTTAGAAATACTAAAACAATATCAGTGAAAGGCCAAATATCTGGCAATTGTTGTTACAATCAAGGATTTCAGTTAGTTTATTTTTACAGTAAGAGAAAGACCCATAGCAGGTTATTTACACACTTTAAAAGCACATCCTGAAAGTTCTCACCAGATTGCTTGCTCTCTAGTTTGAACAAATGTAGTTTCTTTTCTGGGCTGAGAACTGACATGCCCAACTGCTCCCTCCATACAAATAGTAGGGGTCTGAAGCTATAAAATAAAGGGAAGGTGCTTGCTAATAAAGGGATGTTTGAATCAACTACATGCTCCGTATTTGTGCTGATGGGAGTGCAAGGGGTGGTGTATAGTTTAGGCTATAATATGAAATGATAGATTAACTTAGTACTAGCA
The DNA here is from genome assembly GCA_013400835.1 of Zapornia atra. NCBI lineage: Eukaryota > Metazoa > Chordata > Aves > Gruiformes > Rallidae > Zapornia > Zapornia atra. Next base: position 115,171 of record VZTU01019589.1, on the reverse strand, counting down.
ATGTAAACAGCACAGTTTCATAGAATCATACACTCACAAAATGGCTTGAGTTAGAAGGGACCTTAAAGATCATCTAGTTCCAAACCCCTGCCATGGGCAAGGACACTTTTCACTAGCCTAGGTTGCCCAAAGCCCCATACAGCCTGGTCTGGAACACTTCCAGGGAGGAGGCAGCCACAGCTTCTCTGGGCAGCCTGTCCCAGTGCCTCACCACCCTCACAGGGAAGAATTTCTTCCTCATATCCAATCTAAATCTCCCCTCTTTTAGTTTCAACCCATCACCCCTTGTCTTGTCACAATGTGCCCTTCTAAACAGTCCCTCTCCATATCTCCTGTAGCACCTTCAGGTACTGGAAGGCTGCTCTGAGGTGTCCCCAGAGGCTTCTTTTCTCCAGGCTGAGCAAGTCCAACTCTCTCAGTCTGTCCTCATAGGCTCATATTATTATTATCTCTTCCTTTTTTTGTATGTCCTATTAAACTGTATTTAACTCAACCTACGAGTTCTGTCACTCACTCTTTCAATTCTATTCCCCATGAGGGGGTGGGGGGGTTGGGAAGGAGAAGGGAGGGGACTGGGGTTTGGGGGGTTAGGCAGTGAATGAGCAGCTGTGTGGTATTGGATTGCTGGCCAAGGCTAAACCATAAAAGTTATAGAGACATTAAGTCATGCCTAGACAAATACAGGAGTCATGCCTAACCTAGGTATTTTCTTTTACAAATACAACAACATTTACTACTACTCCCCACAACTGTGACTAAACTAGTTATACTTAAAGTTCTGTTCTACTTCATTAAATCCCTACATCAGTGCATTTTTGCCTTGATAGGCTGGTGTAATCTGAATCTATATTTTTCTGTTTAATATTCTTCTATTCCAACATTTTGCTTAAGAGAGAAAAAAAGAAGAAAAATACAAGGACTAGTGCATTGTTTTAAAGAAGTAACGCTGAAGAATTTTTGCTGATTCCTGTATTTAGGAACCTGATAACAAGGATCTGAGTAACCATTTTTTTATTCATTTTAATGAATGTGGAAAATGAGCACAGAAGTCCTTAGTGGATATTATGGAAATAAGTAAGAAAGAAAATATCAGCCCCAAATCAAAACAAAAATAACTCTGGAGAGGAAAAGAAATTAATTTCAAGAATAACATAATACCATGCAGGCTTGCTCTTACAGCAAACCATCAAGTTAATTTAATTCCATAAACCCCACTGCTCCAAGAAAATGTTGTTTAAATCAATTCATTCTTTCATTATGCCACTTAAGAATACCATGAAGTGATGAGAAATTACTGCGATGACTTTCATGTATCAGAATCCCTTCAGTTTCACTTCATTTTCTAACCTGACATGGGATTAATGTGCTGCATTTGCATGCTAAACTAGTATGTTTAATTGTAAAAGTGGTGTTGTTAAATTACCTTGCAATGAGTTTATTTTAAATGGTTCATTAAAGGTTTTAAAATAGCTTGCTGCACGATTGCATCTCTGCTCTGCTTTGATGTATTACATCTTCAACCAACAGCTGCAATGTAGAAAACCTTTACTTGCTAAACTGTTTGACCTTTCAGCAAGAGCAGAGCTGGAAGCTATTGCAGGCTCTCAGAATCAGATTCAGATAATTACAAGTTGAGCAGAAGCCCACACCTCTCCAGAACTGCACAAGAAAATGTTATGCAACTATTGTGTAGGTATGCATGTGTGCTACTATCTGCAGTGATTATTAGTTAGAAATGTTCTCTTATGTGATTCCCTGTTCCTTGTTAGTGGTTGACTCATATGCCATAGCACAGACAAGTCACTACATAAGACATTATGTGATCTGATCAGCTCAAGCATGGCTCTTCCTTCTTCATTCTGGAATGATAAGGTACATGTAGATATTTTTTCTGGAAGAACAGGATTCTGCAAGTCTTCCACTTTGCAAAGGTGTGTTTTGCTCTTGGAATACCATATCTTAAGAATTTGGGGGGGCTACAAGGTTTAGGTCCTGAAAATATCTGAGCTTTTTTGTGAAAGGGAATAATTCAGTTGCATCAATTCACTATCAGTGATGTACATAAATCACAGAATATTAGGGATTGGAAGGGACTTCAAAAGATCACCTAGTCCAACCCTCTCAGAGCAGAATCACCTAGATTAAGTCACACAAAAACATGTCCAGGAGGGTTTTGAATGTTCCCAGAGAAGGAGACCCCACAACCTCTCTGGGCAGCCTGTTCCAGGGCTCCATCACTCTCATAGTGAAAAAGTTTTTTCTTATATTCACATGGGACTTCCTCTGCTCCAGCTTGCACCCACTGCCCCTTGTCTTATCGCTGCCATCACTGAGAAGAGCCGGCTCCATCCTCCTGACTCTCGTCCTTTACATATAGACATTGATGAGGTCACCCCTCGTTCTCCTCTTCTCCAGGCTAAAGAGACACAGCTGCCTCAGCCTCTCCTCATAAAGAAGGTGTTCCAAATTTACATTTCTCCTCTTTATAGATATGTATAAAACTATATTTACAGAATCACAGAATTATTTAGGTTGGAGGGGAACTGTGTTTAATAGGGCTGCAAAAGGAGAGGAAAATAACAGCAATAATATTAATAAAAGAATATGCAAAGCAGGTGATACACAATGCAATTTTCTTACCCATGGGAACCCAATGCCCAGCCTGTCCCTGAGCAGCAATCCCTCCTCCCTAGCTAGTTTCCCCCCATTTATATACGGACATCATATGGTATTAAATATCTATTTGGTTAGTTTGGGTCAGCTATCCTTCTGTGTCCCCTCCCAGATTCTTGTGAAAATTAACTCTGTGACAACTAAAAACCAGGATAAGTCCCCTACTCATCTCTGTGACACTGTGTTAAACTCACTCCAGTAAGTCATATCTGTCTTGTACTGGAGAGCTCAGAACTGGACCCAGCTCTCCAAGTGTGATAGGAACTCTGAGGATCAGAGCAGACCATAGTAGACTAATACTAGGAACCACAAAGGTGAGCAACAGCAGCAAACCCACCCAAGAACCAGCTTCCTCAAGTAACTCTATCCATAATCTGTCAGGTAACAACACACTTAGCTAGGTCTACAAAGTGGAAAAAGGTTTTCTTCTACATTTAAGAGGGCAGAATGCAGGTTTTACCTTATTTCATCTGTGCACCTCCTACTTTAGAAATCAGGACCTGAAGGATGTTGCAAAAATGCAATTTCTAAACTTGGTCTCTATTCATAACTTTGTTGACAATGATCATATCAATACACTTGGAAACAATACAATGGAAGCATCCTCGATGTCAATGGGAATTAAACACTTAAATAGCTTTAAAAAGTCAAGTATTAGTCCATAGGTTGTAGAGTAATAGTCCTATTTTGAATTCTTGCTGTGGCTTTTCAGTGTATCTTCTGCAAATATGCACAAATACTTGTCTCTATTTAGGTGAACTGTATTCTTGTGCCCTGGTATGTTGCTTTTCTTTCATGGTGATATGGAGGAACATTGTCCCCTTGGGAAGAACGCTGTATCATTAAGCTAATCTATGCTATTAGATCTCTATTATCCCTTCTGTGTTCATGCATTTTAAACTAAAAAATGGGACAAAGAAATAACACTTAGAAAACCAGTAGTATCAGTGCTAAAATTTACCCATTGGTACTGATTAACTGTACACTTCTTCCCTGCCATTACCTGGCATACGTTGATTAACATGAGGGAAGAATCATAGAAACATAGAATGGCATGGGTTGGAAGGGACCCCAAGGATCATAGAGCTCCAACCCCCCTGCCACAGGCAGGGCCACCAACCTCAGGCCTGGATCTACACAAGGTTGCCCCCTGGCCTTGAACACTTCCAGGGACGGGGCATCCACTACTTCTCTGGGCAGCCTGTTCCAGCACCTCACCACTCTTTCTGTAAAAAACTTCCCCCTAATATCTAATCTAAACCTTCCTTCCTTTAGTTTTAATCCATTCCCCCTTGTCCTGCCATTGTCTATCCTTTTAAAAAGTGGAATCCCCTCCTGCTTATAAGCTCCCTTCAGGGACTGGAAGGCTGCAATGAGTTCCCCCCACAGCCTTCTCTTCTCCAGGCTGAACAAGCCCAGCTCCCTCAGCCTCTCTTTGTAGGGCAGGTGCTCCAGCCCTCTAATCATCCTCGTGGCCCTCCTCTGAACCCTCTCCAACAGTTCCACATCTTTCTTGTATTGGGGGCCCCAGATCTGGACACAGTACTCCAGATGGGGCCTCACGAGGGCAGAGTAGAGAGGGACAATCACCTCCCTGTCCCTGCTGGCCACCCCTCTTCTAATGGAGCCCAGGATACCATTGGCCTTGCGAGCTGCAAGAGCACACTGCTGGCTCATGTTAAGTTTCTCATCCACCACAATCCCCAAGTCCTTCTCAGCAGGGCTACTCTCAAGAAGCTCTTCTCCCAGTCTGTATCTATGTCTGGGATTCTTCCGACCCAAGTGCAACACCTTACACTTGGCAGTGTTGAACCTCATTAGGTTCCCCCGGGCCCATCTTTCCAGCCTGTCAAGGTCCCTCTGGATGGCTTCCTTTCCTTCTAGGGTGTCGACCACACCACTCAGCTTGGTGTCATCCACAAACTTGCTGAGGGTGCACTCAATTCCATCATCGATGTCATTGATAAAGATGTTAAAGAGCACCGGTCCCAAGACAGACCCCTGGGGGACCCCGCTTGTCACCGGCCTCCACCTGGACGTAGACCCGTTGACCACCAGCCTTTGGCTACGGTCTGTTAACCAGTTTCTTATCCACTGGATGGTCCACCCATCAAATCCACATCTCTCCAATTTAGAGATAAGGATGTGGTGGGGGACTGTGTCAAAGACCTTGCACAAGTCCAGGGAGATGACATTGGTTGCCTTCCCTTTATCTACTGATGCTGTCACTCCATCATAGAAAGTCACCAGATTGGTAAGGCACGACCTTCCCTTGGTGAAGAGAGAAGAGCAAGGAAAGTTTCCCTGCTATACTGAAAGCAGAGGTCACTGGTAATGGATGTGGGTTGTCTTGCAAGTCTTGGAGTTATCCTTAAAGTGTTCAGGGTGGATCTGAGGCAGGTGCAGTTACTGTCAGGTCCTATGCAGGTGAATGACAGGCATTCAAGCTGCTCCTTCTGGATGCTACTGTTTCACCTGATCTCTGTATTTCATAAGTAGCCTACACGTATGCTTAACCACAAAAGGTACTTTTTAGTCTTGTGACTGATTATTCCAACTTTAAATCATACATAAGCTCCACAGAGTAAGGTGTTGGAATGAGAAAGCTGCATTGCACAATTACTCCCGTGTACAGAAGTTTATCATCAAAAGAGTGATTTCTAGTTTCATGCGTTGAAAGTATCACAGTCCTCCCTGGCTGCAAAAGGATGTGCCACAGGCTGGACTGCCTGAAGCTGTATTATCAAATATTGTTCTGCTATTATTTATCAGTTTACCATTATAGACACATTACATGTTTCTCACAGCAGCGCCAGTGACAGAGGTACAGTTTTACTTCCTAGACCCAGAACACGATTTTGCAATAAAAAGAGCACATGTAATACACTAGTTTGGGGGAATCTGTTTTCTCTAGGTAGACTAGTGGCACAGTCTCCCTAGCATATAACTGTGGTCTATATGTAGACCATAAAGTTCTTGATGGTATATCTGCAGAATGGCTTCTAGGTAAAGCCCATGATTTAACTGAGAGCTGTTTCATCATTAACATACATTGTAGAATAGTTTTAGTGATTTTTTTTCTTCTTGTTATGGCAGAAAGATTTTAGCCCAAGCCTTTCTAAACAGGCTCTGTTCCTAATACAAGTGCTTGATGGCTCCCTGAAGCGTCCAATAAAATAATTTAAGAAATAGAACAATATTTTCCTCAATCTCTTCCCCTCCTCTTTTGACAATAAATGTCCTCTGCTAATCTCAAAACTCCATCTCAGTAAGTACTCTCATTTCCTTTCATCTTTGACACAAAAGCAGGCAAAAGTCTCAACTCTGTTATTAGTTTACAGAGGTTTAAAGGTTGACTGTTCTGATCAGATAAAGCAGCGTAGTCCAAAGCTGTTAATGTTACACCAGGGTCAAAAGTTGACAATTTTCATTTAATAATATAGTTGTCTCAAATCTTGAGACTTTCCAAGTCTTACTGAGGTTACCAGAAACAGTTAGTGATATTCTAGAGATTTTTGTTGTTTGTTTTCAAGTGCTGACTTGGTTGCTCCATTCTGGAGTGGTTGGAATATGTAAATCATGGATTTGATTTCTAGGTATGCCAGCAGACTCAGACACTCAGGGATTATTGTCTGATCTATGTATTGCCTTTCTTGCACTGGGGACACCAGAACTAGACACAGTACTCCAGGTGGGATCTCACAAGAGTGGAGGAAAAGGGGAGAATCACCTCTCTCAATGTGCTGCTCATGCTTCTTTTAATGCAGCCCAGGTTGTGTTTGGCTTTCTGGGATGTAAATGTACATCGCTGGATCCTCCAGTGGTCTCCATTTGGACATCAAGCCGTTGGGCACAACTCTGAGCATGACCATCCAGTCAATTCCTTATTCAGCAAGCGGTCCATCAGTCAAATCTATGTGTCTCTAATTTAGAGACAAGGATGTCATGTGGGACAGCATAAAATGATTTGCACAAGTCCAGCTAGATGACATCAGTTGCTCATCAGGGCCACCAAATCTCTTAGGCATGATTTGCCCTTAGAGCAGCCATGTTGGCTGTCACCAATCACCTCCTTATTTGCCACGTGCCTTAGCATCATTTCCAGGAGGATCTGCCCCATGAGCTTTTCAGGTACAGAGATGAAATGGATTGGTCTGTAGTTCCCCAGGTTTCCCTTTTTTTTTTTCTTTTAAAAATGAGCTAAAAATAACATCACACTATTGTGCTTTGCAGCTTAAATTGTTTGATGGGGCTACTACTGGACTGCAAAGCCACTGTATTCATTCTCTACTCCTGGGTGCTACAGCATGCCTTGCTCTACTTCCATTCTGGAGAAAAGCCACAAAGACAGTGAATTAAGCTAGTCTTCCTTCTGATGGGACATAAACCTGTATTGTGTCATGCTTTAGCACCCACTCAGATAATAATGTTTCACATTTTTATTTCCTAGTCTAAATAAGCAGTTCTTTCTTTATATAACAGGGATAGAATTTAATTTTTGAAGCCCTTGTGGTGGTTTTGGCCCTAACCAAAGGCCAAATACCCACCAAGCCGCTCGCTCAATCCCCCCTTCAGCCGACAAGGGGGAGTAAAAAGCTCTTGGGAGGC
>VZTU01019589.1:97168-107322 GCA_013400835.1 Zapornia atra | reverse complement strand
CCATGGGCTTCGGGGGGACACCCGTTTCACCATGGACTCCACCACGAGCTGCAGGGGAAACTTTCTCTTCACATTCTTCATCCCCCCACCTCCTGCAGGCCTGGCCTTGGAGTCTGTGCAGCTTGTTACATCTTCTCACTCCCGCTCCGGTGGCAAAGTGCCTGCCAGCAGTTTTTTTTCTCCTATATGTGATTCACAGAGGCGCTATGACCAGCTCTGATAGGCTTGGACTCAAATTTGGCCTTGAATGTACCAGTGTTTTTCAAAACATGGGGCTTGCAGAAAGCTGTAACTGCAGCCTACAAGAGCCACTGAAGCAGCAGTTACACCAAACTGCAACACCCTGCAGGCAGGTCCACTCTGGATAGGAGGGTTTCATAGTGTTGTGCTGATATGCTAGCTTTAGATACTTGCTATTCCTAGATGTCCTGGTTCAGGTCAGGCCAGAATTAACCTCCCCAAGCAGCCATCCCAGGTGAGCTGAGTCAGCCCGGGGTGTTCCCACATCACCTGACATCACTCCCCCATAAAAGGGGCTGGTTGGAGAGGGGTGGTCCTGGGTGTCTCTAGAGCAGACTGAATGTGGCTGGGTGTTGGGTCAGTCCTTGTGTTGTGCAGCATGCTGTTACCATCAGGTTGGTAAGTTACTCTGTGTTATCACTGGGTGTGAGTGTAACTGGCTGCTAGGGTTCTACTCTCACAGTGCTTTTGTCAGTGAACTGTCCTTATCCCAACACATGGAGGCTCTGCCTGTTTCTCCTGTGGGAGCAAGTGAGTGGTATGTGGTGTTCAGCCACTGGTTGGGGCTTGACCGCCACACTAGGCTACACCATACTCAAATTTCTGGTGCAGTGTAGGGAAAGCTTCTTCGGAAGGATTGAAATTTTTTTGTTATAAAAGCACCAGTTATGTGAATGACACTTATTTGCAGGCTTCAGGACACTAAAGTTAGGGCATCAGATTTCTAACATCTTTTTCTACCAGCCCCTATCTCCAGCCCAGTGCAGAACTTGTTAGCTTTAGAAATCCCTCTCTTTCCTCCCTCCCCACAGCCTCAAAGGCTGGGACAAAGCAGCTATCTTGATCGTGAGTTAGATCTTGAGCTGAGGAACCAGAGCACTGACAGTCACAGCTTTCTACCCCTGCCAGCTCACCCTTGCTTTCACTGTGCAGGTCAGGATACTAGAATCAGAACTTCAGGAAAAGAGTAGGGGGGGAAAAGAGAGAAAAAGAGGAGAAAATAAAAAAGAAAGGAGGGAAGTAAATTTATAAAAAGCAAAGATGGTGGACTCAATGGTTTCCAGGAGCAAATACAAGAGTAAGATGAAGAGGAAGGGTATTTGCCAGATACTAGAGGGGAAATCTGATTAACCTGGGAAAAGAGAAGAGAGACAGTCGCAAGGTGTTAAAGAATAGAAATAGACCTTGCAAGTACTTCTTCCTCAATTAGGCTGAGAGCTCAACAATGCATAACCTCCTCTCTACTTGCCTGCACAGAAAAAAAGCAAATGTTGAGTTCATGGGAATTCCCTCCCCACAGAACACAAATCAGCTAGTAAACTGAAAAAAAGCCTTCTCAAATTTGCTCACAGTGTCCTCATCAGGAACTAGTTCTTTTATCTCATTTTAAGAGGTAACATCTTGCAGGTTTCTCCTGTAGGTCTTCAGCTTTAGAAGACTTAAATATTGGCTTATCTTGTCCCAAGAAGCCTGAATCTGCCCTGTTCTGCCCTTTGAGGCTCTCTGCAAGCAGTCCTAGCTCCTTTTCGTTTTATTAGGGATTACTGACTCCCCAGGCTTACTCTCACCAGCACTGCCCTTCACCTACATAGCCTCTCACAGAATCACAGAATTGTAGGGGTTGGAAGGGACCTCAAGAGATCATTGGGTCCAGCCCCCCTGCCAAAGCAGGGTCCCTAGCTCATATCACACAGGTAGATGTTGAGACAGGTCATGAATCTCTCCAAAGAAGGAGACTCCACACCCCCCTTGGCAGCCTGTCCCAGGGCTTTGTCACCCTCACTGTGAAAAAGTTCTGTATGTTGGTGCGGAACTCCCTGTGTTCCAACTTGAGGCCATTGCCCCTTGTCCTGTCCCCACAGACCATTGAAAGGAGGCTGGCTATTTCTCCTTGTGTCCCCCACTTGAGACATTTATAAACATTAGCAAGAACCCCTCTTAGATGCCTTTTCTGAAGGCTGAACAACCCTCACAGGGGAGATGCTCCAGTCCTTTAATCATCTCTCCCCAAATCCACACAACCAAACAGCCACTCCAGCATTTTACAGACTGAATTCCTGCCCTGTGATTTGTTCTCCCCACTCTTTCTACCTGGGGATGTGAGCTACTTGCAGTGCAGCATCACCCCTTCAGCAACCTCCCTTCTTTTGCAGCTTTCATTTCCCTGCTCCCTAAACCTCATGTTTCTGGGCTGCTTGTTATTTACCAGGCTGAAGTTGCCTGGGACTCTAGCATTTTCCAGTTCAGTCATGGACTGAGTGATGTATTCCAGGAAAAACCCAGCCTCTGCTTTAGCTGAGCTTTTCACTTCAGCTGTTTCTGCCCCCCCACCTCCTGCCTTGCTGGCCTACTCCGAGTCACAAAAGCACACTTCAAAGGAGCAATAACTATGATGTAATTCCAAGACTCATTTTTCGGTATCAATATCAAAGCCTGACAGATGGCTGTCAGCAAGACCATCAGTAACTGTTAGCAATGTAGTGCAGAGCTGTTCTTTCTATTAATTCACTGATTTGACAACAGTGCTTCAAATGCTAACAGAAATGTCATTGTAACTACACAATATCAAAAGGAAATAGGCCACGGCACCACTTACATGTATTTGTGGTTCTCTGAAGAATTGCCTCTCAGCAAATGGTTTACTTGGACATCTTTACAAGGCACTAGAAACATTATCTATTGAAGTTCATGTTCAGATTTGTGACAGCATCTGGGAGTATCTTAGTCGGGTTCAGTTTAGCTCAGGAAAGTCTCTATGTGCATATGTAATTCATAAAATGTGAAGTGAAAACCAGTCTTACAATTCCACAGACTTTAGACTGCGATAACTCTTCTGTTTCCAAGATCTCTTTTGGAAGCAAACTTCAACTCTCTACTTAGGGAGAAATCAGCCTGCCAAGATTTGGAGTGAAAATTAAGATACTGATGAAACACCATCAGATTTTGAAAAGGAGGGAGAAGTGATTCATAACCCCACTCTTAACTGGCTCCAATAGTTATTGTTCAGTAGGAGCTTTTGGAGGGGAAATTCCTAGACAATGAGGATTATGTGTGGGGGTTTTTGTTTACATGGAAGTGTTTAATTGTTTCAAATGTTTTGCATGAATCTAAAGTCTTACACTATGATTTTCCAAATATATGGACATGGAATAGAATGAAATAATTTTTTCCTATTACGTTAATTGCAACTGCATTAAAACCAAGCATTCTGCCCACTGCATGTGTGTAACTACATATTGCAAAATATTTCTGCACCTGTTTCAGAACTTCCAAGACTTGCATAAGAAAGATTATCTGGAACTTAAGCTTCATTGTGTGTGCAGATTTCATCACAGATGCCCAGACAATTGCATATATGTTATAAAAGGATATTCTGTCCACTCCTGGCCTTAATTTCTGGCATTTTCTACCTTTTTCTGACTGGTATCTCCCACAGCACAAGAAATGCAGATGTTAAATCACTCTTGTGCAAAGAGGGACAAATAATTTCCTTCCACAGAATTAAAGGAGGGAGGGGGAAGCCATACATGTGAATCAGCAGCATGGCTTACATACGAGGAAGGCTTGAGAAAGAAAGAGGCTGAATGCATTCTCAGGATAGTTACTATTTTTACTGCAAAGTAGCAGCTCTGCAGCCGACAATGGATGCGAACAGAAAGTGCATGGATTTCCTGTCCACCCACAGATAGTGGCAGCATTCTCTCCGGGTCATGTGCAGGGATACAAATCAAATGATGAGAGGCCCTCCAAGGATGAAAGTTTTCTATCATCTAGGATTTAGCTGATAGGCTGTAAAGTGCTTTTAAATCCTTTAAATCCGTATACATGAAGGTGGGTATCAGGAAAGCTGAACTGGGAAAACACCAGCAAGAGCACAGATAACTCAAAGCTGATGAATTTGGCAGGAAGCTTTCATGCTGGAGTCTATGAATTAAAGACAGGTAAAAGAAAGATAAACAACAAAAGAAAGTTAAGGCAAGTAAAGCAGGTGGGAATAGGGAGCTTGTATTTTTCACTTAACACTTTAAATGTTGGATGTTCAGATAGATGCATTTCATTTGATAGGGACCTCCAGTCCCTACCAAAGGGAGAGGTGTGAAGTGTTATCTGATGCAAATGTAATTGTACAGCTTTATGGCACGCAGTTAGTACACAAAATGTCAACTTGGTAGCTTGCTCTTTTTTGTTTAACAAAAACTTACATGCATGAGATTAAAGGACAAATTGGGTTGTTAGTAATATAACACAGGCAATGTTTCCCCCCAGGTCATAATTTTGGTTCTTGTTTCTGTTTTGTGAATATATAGTCAGGTAATGGTGAATATAATAATTTTATATCAGATAAAGATTTAGTATTTATAACTAGAGGGAGAAGGCCTTTTATTCTGGTGCTTCCCGTGGGTACATCTTCATTCCTTGCTTTAACCCCAGCATGTCTATGTCTTGACTCTATCTTTGAATTTAAGAGCTATCCTTGAATAACTTCTAAGAATAAGATGGGCAGATATGATTATACATAGCAAAAACAAAAACCTAAAGATAGGCAAAGCCCATCTAGTTCTTGGCTTTGCTTCTGTAAGGAGCATCAGATACTGCTACTGTAGGAATGGACCCATATCTATCAGGCAGCTAATAGATCACAAAATCACCTCCTAGCCTGCTGAGCTACATTAACTTTCTTGATTCATTTAGTCCCAATTAAGAACAGAATCCCTGTGATGAAAGGTTCAGACTCTACTATTCTCTTATCTCTGCACAAACCTTTTCAAGATGAATTATAGTCCTCTGCTACTGATGTTAGACTTGAGGCAGCAGACTGCAATCACAGTTTGATAAAGGAAAGCTTGAAGAGTGGAGGCTTACTAAAACCAGATGGGAACATTTGCTGTGATTTGGAGGTGGCTGTTTTTCTAAGGAGGATTCTTTTTATTAGGGTTGGTCCCCCAGGGCTTCATTAGCAGCAGAACAACTCTGAAAGTCATTTATTGTGATAGACAACATCACAGTAAACAACTATACACATTTGTGAGTGTCAGGCATCTGTCTTTCTTCATTATGCTACCTTTTAACCACAGCCCTTCTTCTGGATGAGCATTTCCCCAAATAAATCCATGGTCTGCTCCCTGTCTTTGCATACCATGCTAAATTGTGGTTAGCTGCCACTTCTGAGGTGTTTTGCAGTATCATACCACCCATGAAAAGCCAATGTAAGGGAGAGAAGGTGAGAAAGGGAGAGGGAAAGCCTAATGGCTTCACAGGACACGTCTTCTCATACTGGATGATACTGGGGATGCTCCATTCCTTTGCTGCACAGTTGGCTCACATGATTTGAACAGTCACTGCATGCCTTTTTGACAAGTTGAGCTGCATCCCAAGCTACGTGTTGTCTGGAGCTGGGAAATCTCTAACAGCACTACTCTGGCACATGATACTACCTGAAAGAAAAACTGCTGTGATTCAGCCAGAACTCAAACATCCAGGAACTGGGATGTCTGGTACCTTTGTCCACTGTGCAGCACTATGCACGTCCTCAGTGCTTGCTCTGTGTGGTGGAGAGGAACCCAAGTCAGCCTAAACACTGACAACCGCCTGCCAACCACAACACTGGGTTTCTGTTCATGCTAATTCACTCAGCTCTTCTGTACAGTCAGATCTAGGGCTGATATTCCTAGAAGTGTTTGTGAGAAATCAGGCTTTTTATGCTCTATTACACATACTATCAGCTGGAGGGCTAGTGCCAAGTGCCAGGCTATCTGTTCCTCACAGCTGCAGCTTGTTTCTGTCTTCCAAGTGACACTCAGAGGTGCTGCATTCAGTTTTGCTTGCTCTGATAGCACAACTATTACGTGATTTACCTGACCTATTCTTGCTGTGTATCAGTGCAACTTCCACAGGAATACGGTAAAGCTGAGATTAGAGAACAGTCATGGAAATGCACATTGCTTTTTATCTATTGTTTGCCCAGGATTGTGAGGTAGCCTACCATTATTAATTTTACATATCCTGTTTTCTCAGAAGATAGCAAAGACTGGGACATATGGCAATTATCCCAGAATAAGGTTTCTGAAACTGAGATACTCATACAGAGTTTTACTGTTAATCTGTGGACATGGTATAAGTCTCTATGGCTTAGTCAAAACCTTGTCTTTTCTCCCAATTGTGCCAATCTTTGAAGTAAAAGCTTGCCTATCAGAAATCCTAGGAGAAGAGGGAAACAGGGAAATAAAAGCCATTTCTCAGCTCTCAAACATTATTATTAGATGAAAGCAGTTTACAGCCACTGCTGCCTTGAATTGGAGTGGCTTCCTGAAAGACCGAGCATTAAAACCCTGTTATCTCATTACAAATTTTGTAAGTCATGCACCCGTAAGAGTAGCAATGGATTTGTTTTCTATGATATAAAGAGTCTTAGATAATTACCACAGTTGGGAGAAAAATATAATGTACTTATTTTTAAAATGCATGTAGATGTCTTGCTTGAGTGACACATTTAATTTTTTTGTGTACATTGTAGTTTTCTGCTTTTGAAATGTCTCTGCTCTCCTGAGCATTAAAAAAAAAATAAGGAAAGATATGCAGGCTAGCTTTGCATAGCAGCTCAAGCCCTTTGTACAGTAAATTGCCATGTGCACTTTCAATGTGCTCAAACCCAAGGAATTTGTATGTAAAATGTGAAAAATGAGCCAAAATAACACAAGTCCTCTGTGCTGACAGAAAGACATCAGCTGCTAGCACGCGTAACAGTTCTTCAGTACAGAAATGTGTTCTTTAAAGTATGGGTAATTGCAAAACAGCTAACCAGAAAGGAAAAAGAAGTTCAAAAACCCAATCACAGCTGATAGATATACTTGATGGCTGGGTAATAAAATCAGGTTCTCTGCATAGCCGTTTGGAATAATTGATTTGGTTTATGACTGACCAAAATATGCGAAGCCACAGCAGTCTTTTGCAGTTGCACTGTAATTGTTCATCCTAGTAAGAGAATGAGAAAGGGCAGGGGGGAATGCCTATTAGACACAGTTTTGTTATGAAAATGGGCCTATTAGAGTTTTGTTATGAAAACGGCTAACTAGAGAATCTGAATAGGGTATTTGAAATATCACATCCTCTACAATGCCCATGGACTGTGTTGTATATCAAACACATATAATACCAGTGACTTCCATGGACATAGCTATGTACAGAGTTTTACAGAAGCCTCTGATTTTATACCCACCATCCTTTGTGGGGACAAATGATAGCACTGAAGTGCTTGATTTCCTCCCCTCTGTCTCTCCGTGATCGCTGAAAACAGATGATGTGTTTGATTTGACAGCTCTTAGGCTCTGTGCCTGGAGGTAGATTATAATCCACAAACAGTCCAGGAAATGGCTATGCACTTCACATGTGAGAAAATGCAGAAGTGTGAAGGCACAGAAACAGCCCAAAGAGTGATGTAATTAACCTCTTTGCAGCTAGGCTTGGTGACAGCAAGCAGCAGGGTATGAAGGCATTGCTGGACTCAAGAGAGCACTTTGTTTCTTGCAGTAAACAGGCAGCACAAATCATCAGAAACAACCATGTGAATATTTTAGATCAGTTTGACTAATTTAAAACTGTGATTTTCTGGCCAGGAGCAACTTACCTCCAGCAGCCCAAAGCTTTCCAGTAAATCTTAGGAACAATTCAATAATTTCATATTATAAAGTCTGTTTATCATAACAAACATTTTAAGTGCTAGGAAAATGTAAAGAACAGTATGTTGCAGCAAAACGTTGTAAGGGGATGCATGCACTTCCAATTACGTGCTGTCTTGACCACTTCTGTATGCATTCAGTTGCTTAGCACCACTGTGCACGTTCACACTCTCAACAGGAGTGTTCATAATTCTCAGCAGAAATGTTTCTCTGATTAGAAAAAAAATAAGGGTTAGAAGAGTACAGTGAAACACATTCAGGATATGTAAAAGGTGATAAAATGCTGGGGAATGATACAATCCCCTAAAGTCTTAAGAGTGGGATTTATTCTGCAAGGCAAAATACAGCTTTTTGAAGTTCTCTCCTTTTTCAAATGATAACTGGCACAGAAAGTATGAGATTAACTATTTTCTGCAGAAGCTGGAAAGTTGGGTCTGTTACCTGGGTTTATAATTTATTTTGTAGAAACATTTGGAAAGTAGATCTTGTGAAATGTACTATTCCAGGAGAGTACCTTGTTTTGTTTAATTGAATATAAATAGCTATATTTGCTGCATCATCTTTCACCAGGAACTTGCCAGGTGTTCATTAAATAACAGTTTTATTTTCCTTGACAGGTTAAAAAACTAGTTCCCATAAAGCAAATTTAAACCAGGGATTATGAGCATGTGTGAGACAAGGTAATTCCTACACCTTTAGAAAGCTCAGTCAGTCTGCATACGGAGTTGAAGAATACTGGAAGGGGAGAACAGAAATATCTGGAAACACACTTGCAGACTGCTTACTCCATGCTTAGGCACTGATGCTAGCGACTTCACTGGAACTCTCTCAGTAAAGATTGGAAAGCATTAAATCATGGGCTGGTAGGGAAGAGGTAAGATCTTCCAGCAGATCACAACACTACCTCTTTCCAAGTTTCAGTACCTTTGAATTTGAAGCATCACTCCCTCACCAGGTGCAGGTTCTGTGTGATCCTTTGCAAGGAAGGAAACACCTCAGATAAGATGCTTTGGCTCACAAGTGCCTTGATCCTAGTCCTGTTTTCAAGCAGATCCTCATAAGGATTTGTATTATACCCCAGCCTGCACTTCTAATCTTCTAAATAGAAAATACAGACATTTAAAATGCTGGATCAGTATCTCTTTAAGCATGCAGAGAAAGGGACATGGGACCTATCCCAGCACCTGGGCCCAGCTGTGCTGGTCCGGAAGAAACCAGCTGAGGAAGAACCAGAGGGAGCAGAAGCTCTGTCCCTAGTTTTTTCTTGACAGTGCTGTCTCTTGCCACAGGGCAGTCAAACCTTAAGGCATTGTCCCTTTCTGCTGGATGCTTAGATGCTTTCATGCTTGGCTTGGGGATACTGCTCTCAGCTGGTCAACTTTCCCCAGGAACTGAACAAGTGTCTTGCTTGCCTCAGTGGACTCCCTGTAGAGCAGCAGGATTGCTGAAAGTCAGATAGTCCTTCCGGTCATTTTTGTCATGAAAGCCATAAAGGTTTAGAACTGTCACCTGCACACTTTAAATATTTTTATCCTTCTTAAGTATCATTAGCAAACAGAAAGGGACTCTTCTTCAGTATGCACCATAAATCTGGCTTTACACTTCCTCTATGTGGGGGGAGTGTTCAGAGGCCTGGACTAAATTTCTGTAAGTGAAATAAAAGCATAGTCATAGAGCAGAGGCTTTTCTGCATGTTGCTTTTAAGGCCCTGATCAAGAAATGCGGGCACTTAAATTTACATGTGTACATGTCATTTCCATTGGAAGCCACAAAACAAATCACATCTCTAACTGTGCTGCTACGACTTTCTGGCTTGCAGTGTAAATCCCTGACTGAACAGCTGTGGCAGACTACTTTATCAGATGAAGGAAAAGAGATTCTTGCAGAATGTAGTTGCATATAGAACTGACATGGAAGAAGGGGCAGATGTCTTGGGATGACTATAGGAATTTTGTGAGATCGTGTAGGGAGAAAGTCAGAAGGGCTAAAGCTGAACTGGAACTCAGACTGGCCAGTTCTGTAAAAGATAATAAAAGGTCTTTCTATAGGTACATTAACAGTTAAAGGAGGGTCAAGGAGAGTATTCACCCCTTATTGGATGCAGAGGGAACATTAGTGACAAGGGATGAGGACAAGGCTGAGGTCCTTAATTCCTCCTTTACCTCAGTCTTTAATAGTAAAGATGGATATTCCCTGAGTACTCATCCTCAGGAACTGGCTAACAGGGAGGGGAAGAAT
>VZTU01019589.1:8317-96115 GCA_013400835.1 Zapornia atra | reverse complement strand
GTGATGGTCTCTTCAGCCAGGTGATAGGAGATAGGACAAGGGGAAATGGCAGGAAGCTGTGTCAGGGCAGGTTTAGATTAGACATTAGAAAAAAAATTTTTACTGAAAGAGTTGTCAGTGCCTGGAACAGGCTGCCTAGGGAGGTGCTTGACTCACCTTCTCTGGATGTGTTCAGAAAAAGGGTATATGAGGTACTTAGGGATATGGTTTAGCTTAGGATAGGATTGGTTGGACTTGATGATCTTCAAAGGTCTCTTCCAACCCTATGATTCTGTGACATTCAGAGTTAAAAAAAATTGTCACAAATAACTCACTGAATAGAATCATAGGACCATGAAACCAGAGAATCATTCAGGTTGGAAAAGACCTTTAAGATCACTTAGTCCAACCCTAAATCTAACACTTCCAAGTCCACCACTAAACAATGTCCCTAAGCACCACATCTAGACATCTTTAAATACCTGTTCCAGTGCTTGATAATCCCTCTAGTGAAGGATTTTTTTCCTAATATCCAGTTTAAACCACCCCAGTGCAACTTAAGGCTATTTCATTTTGTCTTATCACTGGTTACATGGGAGAAGAGACTGACACCCACCTTGCTACAACCTCCTTCAAATTAGTTTCAAAGAGCAATAAGATGTCCCCTCAGCCCCCTTTTCCCCAGGCTAAACATGTCCAGTTCACTCAGTTGCCTCTTATAAGACTTATGCTCAAGATCCTTCTCCAGCTTTGTTGTCCTTCTTTGGACATGCTCCAACACTTCAATGTCCTTCTTGTAGGGCCTGAAGCTGAACACACTACTCAAGGTGCTGGACACTATACAGTCTCATTGTTACACTTATCTACACTAAGCAGATGATTTTACTGTCTAAAAGGCAGAAGGAAAAAACCCCAAACACAGTATTCCACAACCCATGCTAATCTTTCACCCTAATTAAACCATTAGAATAGTAAATGTTCATTCTAAGCTTTTATTAAATGGAATTGTTGAAAGAGAACTTGCACTATGTTTCCTCTGGGATGTACAATATCTTAAATGGCTTATATTTTGTGTATATATGAGGGTTGTTTCCTATTGCACAGTTTCTATTTGTTTGCTACGAGGGAGAAATGTGTCGAACCCTGTACACAATGTCTCTTGATCTTCTATCAAAAGAAATCATCCTGCTCTTACTGAAGACAATAGCAAACATTTCACTGGCTTAAATGGGAGGTGGGCTGGTTAAAGAATTGCATGAGAATTTTGGAAGCTTGTTTTTAATTTAGCAGTTCTTGGTTACATTAAATATTGCTAAGAAACCACTAGACCTGGGCTGGGTGGGTGGAAATGTAGCCTTCAGCAGATAGCTAATTTTTGTTCAACTAAAATGGATACAGTTTTGGTGCATGATGGTCAATTTGATTAAAGTCTGTATACAGTTACTCAGGAATAAGTGGATAACAGTACCTTTTCCCTGAAAACTGAGGGTGTAAGAACACAGCATGAAGATTACAAAAAGAACTGAAGTGGACTGTTAAACAGCTAATTAGAGTCATCAACTGAGCACTTCTAGTTTGCATAACGGGAGACATTATGCCACTGAACAGGGATGTGCATGGAATGTGTCATTAGTTTCTGGGAATTTCAATACTGAAAAGTTACTGAGAAGTATTTCAAGAGGGAGAACAAAAATTGCCAGAGGTCAGGTATCAATTTAATACATTATCTAGACACGTGTATGAAAAATTCACATGAACAGGTGGGCAAAACATTAGCTAAAAAAGAAATATGTTAATAATCTAGCAATTAAGAATGAAGAAACTCAATTAGCTTATTTTGAATGTACTGGTAAAACCAAAGTTTCCATTTAAAGTCATATATGTTCTCCCTGTTTTTGATTTCACTTGCATTTTCTTATCTTTTAAGTAGCTCTTTTTTCCTTGACAAAATCAGCAGTCATCTTTAATTACAGAGCCACAAATGGGCATTGCTGCCACCTGTCTTGGCTGGACAAATTGAAGTAACAATTTCTTTAATTAGTCTTAGAAGTCAAGTGATTTTATTTTTAAAGGTAAAACATCTAGATTTGCTTTAAATATGTTCTACAGATGTAGACTTTACAAACCATAGAAGACTCTTTCAGTAGTTAATTATTGCCAATATAAAAAGAAAAAACCCACCAGAAATAATTAAACGATTACCAGTATCAACCAATGGACTTAAACCTAGGACCATGAAGCTCTTCAGTTTTCATTTATATTTCCCATGTGGATATATGTTGACTGTAAGTCAATGCAGAAGTCCTGCTCTAGCAGAGAGAGCACCCAAGACTTGCTTTATAAGGAATATTTTTCAATGTTTTAATTTTTCTTGGAGCATTAAGGGTCACCTTTTCTGGACTGCGGATGCAGGTCTTCTGTACCAAGTCTGTCACTGACAGCCCAGAAGTAATAAACCCAGCTCCTAACTTAATTTTATGTCCAAGAATTAGAATAAACCTTTTAGTCACACCATCACATGGAAATTTGCCTTCCACCTGCTTAACTCCCAGGAGCCTGTCTTGCTCCTTCCACTGTCATTGCTTCCCAAGTCAGGCTACACTACTCCTCAGCCATAGCTTGATTACTTGGTTTTTTTGTAACCCTGAACCCATACATTTAGGTTTGACTGTCTTGAGGAATATATTTGCTAATCTCCAGCTACTAACCCATCCGCATCTTTCTATGATTTTGAGAAATTGTCTGGAGGATCATTCCCTCAATTCTTCTACCTTCTACCTACCAGTCATTGCCTACTCCTTTGAGATCACTTCCCACAGTGTTAAACTGCACATGGGCAAGAAACTCTCCTGAGGACCCTGCTACAAACTCAAACCTGTTTGAAGCTACACTGGGGGACCGCAGCTAAGGAAAGCTTCAGTACACACAGAGTAAGCTATGCTGATTTTTTTATCATCTGAGTTTCATGTTGTGATGCCCAGCCAGACCTCTTTTGGGAATCTACCTCACTGGTAGTTATTTATCAGCGCTTAGTCTCAAATGCACATACAGCATGACCTCACTCTTCTTCCCTGAAGTCTTTTCTGGAAAGAAAACAAAACACAAGCACACTAACAAAAGAAAGCCACTATCCACTTTCACAACATGGGCATTTAGATTTAATATCATTTGATGATGCTAAGCAGGGTTCTGGAAATCCCTTCCCCAGTTCACTGTTCCGTGTAGCTTCCTCTTCAGTGAGGCTGGGAACAATGGACCTCAGTTTAGAAGAGTTGAGAGCTCTGCTGCCTGCATTTTCAATTATTCATCTGAATCCCAGAAGTAAAG
This sequence comes from Zapornia atra, assembly GCA_013400835.1. Taxonomy (NCBI): domain Eukaryota; kingdom Metazoa; phylum Chordata; class Aves; order Gruiformes; family Rallidae; genus Zapornia; species Zapornia atra. The sequence goes on along the minus strand of VZTU01019589.1, from coordinate 92,809 downwards.
AGGGGTAAACTGGGCAAGGCTTGACTTGTAATCTCTGTTGCTGCCTGTCTAACACTTTTCACCGTCAATAAATTTAGGAAAAAACCTCAACCAAACCAGTACTGTCACTTTAAATATAAAGAGTTCTGACATGCTGCTCTTTGGTATTAAATTCTAACAGTGTAGCAGATTACAATAATAAAATGACAAAGAAAAATACACTTTCCACTTTTCAGGCACAAAGAAAGCATTGATCAAACATAATACGCACAGCGGAACAGAGAGCAGGGTTCTTTTTAAAAATAAAGATTAACTAAAAACATTTAAAAGGCTTTACACACAAAAAACCCCTACAGGGTGGGCTCTCTGAATAGTGATTCAAAACATTATCACAAAAGAATATGATTCATTATTATGGCTTTTATCAAGATGACTTCTCACACAGCTCTCCAAATGCATTCAACCTTGGGAGCTAATCCTCCTGCTGACAAGTGAGTTTATGCTATTTGGACCTTCAGACCTTGAGCCTGAATGATGAGGATTGGATCAGGACAACTTGGGTCAATCCAAGCCCTTCTTTGCTCCCCAGACAACTCCCTTGATGTCACTGCATGGGGTGCAACCCAAGTACTTTTAAATAACTTTATCAAAGTTTTTTCTTGGAAAGTACTTTGAGATTTTTCTGAAGGGCTAGATGTTGCAGCAGGCCTAAACAGAGAGAAATCTGGCTAAATATTGAACTCAAAAAGATTTAAGTTTTCCAAGTATTTTAATTACCTATGTTAATTATACAAATTTTTATTATTACACCGTTATTAAATATATCTATGTATGAAATACTGAATTATATAATGATATTCCCCTAAAGGCCTCCAGTGCTAATTAATACCTGATCAACTTCAAGAGAATTAGTTCTTCAGTCAAGAACACCAGGCAAAGCCATGTAAATGCTTCTTCGGAAATGCAGCATCACCTGTATATGGAAGGATTCCACTAAGCTTCAGTAAAGCAGTGACACCTCCAGATAGTATCTTGGCTACTGGAAGTACCGTTAGGTAAGGGTTTCCCTATGCAGGATTAACGTGCATGGGAATGCCGAAGTCATGATCAAATATTCTCTGCAGGGCAAACAAGCCTCTGCCTGGCCTAATCCTCTCTACCTGTGCCACCAAGATGAAAGTCTTGAAAGAAAGATATCTTAAGAGATTTTACAGACAGGCTATTTGTTTACCCTGCTGTCCTTTCTCCTAATTGTAATACTACAGTTTCCAGCTAGATCTAAAAAACGAAGAATTTGAGAACATGTTACAATGTAGGTTGAAATACCCTAAGGACTTTTCTCCTATTTCAGCCGAGCACTGGGTCACATGTGTCTCTGGCAAACCATTTAGATACACAGCTTTCCTCCATATACCTAACAAGTTTCATGCTTCTGTGTATGCATTACTTCATTCCCAGGGTTTTCACAATAGTAAAACTTTTTTTTTTTTTTTAATTCTATATTAAGTTATTAAAAACTTTGTTGTAAGATACTGGTAGAGATAGGAAAAGCAAACTTAAGTTGCAACCATATAGTCCAACCTTTGATAATATCCACCAGTAATGCATGAGGAAGGAAACTTGTATCAATGAGCATCTTGTTTCTTTCTTTTGGAATAAAATTGTACACTATTAAGGCAAAAGACTGTCATTTTTCTCCCCAATATAAAACACTCAGTCTTTGCAGTGCTTCCCAGTTTTCTGATCCATTATGTTCTTGCTTTTTTCAGCGTCCTTTTCTTTCCAAACTGTGTGCCAACTGTGGGCCTTCATGGACTGTGGAGTGTAGCAGGGACAGTACTCTCATTCAAGATTTCTTTAATCCTCTTGGCTAGCATTAGCACTCTGAAGAAAGAAGGCTTCTGAATCCAGGCTGTAAGCATGGCATAAGCACTGATTTTCTGCACACCTCTTTTTAGGGATGTAGCTGAGTGCTTGCCACCGCACGGTGTGTGCAAACTGCCACACAGCGAGTCCCTTGTGGAGACATCCTTAAGAAAATGCTATGTAGGAGGGCAAAGGGAGATTTTGGATTTTTTTTTTTCTCAGTATCCTACATGATTCCAATCTTTGTGTGGATGATGAATTTAGTGGAAGGGAAAGCATTTCCTCTCACAATGCTGCTGAACTTTCTCCAGCCAAGAAAAGGAATGTCATGTACACAACATAATTGGAATGATTCACAGAATCCAATTACAAACTAATTTTGAAGCCATTCCATCCAAAAAGCAGCAGTGTATATGAAATAAAACCAGAATAAACACACCAGAAGTATAACGCTCTTTCAGGATGGTGCACAACCGAAAATACCTGGGCAGACAGAGTGGTATAAACGCTGAAAATACTTTGCATGTGTGATGCTGTGTTGCTCAAGTCCTCCATTTTTTCCCCATTACTGGGCACAGGATTCAACATCTCACAACACTCCCCTGCAAGTTACTTCTCTTCTTGCCAATACAACTCAGCTATGAGAAGTGCAAGCCGGAGCGCAGCCAGGGGCTGAGCTCTGTGTCCATGTGTGACTGTAGCCTGTCTCCTGAGGCTGTCAAAGTGCTAGTCAGTGACAGCTTTGATAGCAGCCTCGGATCCAAAGTTTGGTGACTGCAGAGGGAGTCCTCATCACTCCTATTTCAGACAGGCAGTCATGCAGATGTCAAAATACGACTGTCTCATAACTGAGTAGGGCTGGGTTTGAAATGGTGAAGGTCACTGATTCTGAACTGTTGTTGTCCGAGCACGGGGCGGGCAAGAGATTCACGTTGTTGCTACCAGCATTTACATTCCTGCATTGAGCAAAAGCTAGAGTCATATCGATTCAGGTTACAAATCTCATCAGCAAGTAAACAAATGCACTGTTAGTAAAATGCAATTGATGAGAGAGAAAAAAAATTCTGCTGAAAAAAAGCTTAGCTGTGCCATCATGCTGCTTCTCTTTTCAGGTCAGAATTAGTATTTCTGAACTGTCAGTGCAGCAGTCTCTTTCCTTCTGGTGATTTCCAATTAAGTTGTGCCCTTCCCTTGTCATTATCAGCCACTGGGGATAACACGTGGAATCTGAGTTTGAGCTGCCAGCAGGGCTCTGGGGCGCACGGGGGAGCCCAGCTTGCTCTTCTGCAATGATACCAATTCCGAAGTACTGAGAGGGGTGAAGCTTGGTTTTTGTCAGCAGATCGCCACATACATGGTTTGGGAAACACACAGGAAACAGAGAGCACAGGAGCAAGATGCCATAAATACATTCCACCGGGATTTACAGCTTTCTTTTGTGTCTACCTGAAATTTTGACCAAGGGCACTATTGAGACCCCAGGAAACATCTTTTGAACTTCCTCCAGTCCTTATGTTGACTGTGAGGAAATAGACCCAAATTGAAAGTGGATGGAGAGAGACTGCATAGACTTTAAGAGTTGTGTAAACTATGTAGATACATAAGATTCCCAAGCTAGTCAGCCAAGATAGCTAGCCCTGGAGTCAGAAGTAATACAGCTGCATCAGCATGGCACAGTGCCCAAGCCAACAAGCAGTGTTAGAGAGCTAACAGAGCAATGCTACTTTGGGGTCTCAAGACAGTTTTGCTGCCACATCAACATACCAACTTTCTTGGAAACCACTTTGCTGTTTCTCATATGATGCTGAATTTTAACAAGGAGCCTTTAAGCCTAGCTCCATGAAGATATTTAACTGCCTAAACTCCCACTGATTTTCAGGGCCCAGGCATTTGTCTCTCTGCTGTGTTGGCAAAGAGGCTACGGCCTCATCTTTCACCTAAGCTGTATCTCTTCAGAGCAGGGTTCATTTCCTATTATGCAGTACATCCTTACACAATGGCCACTTAATGTTGATGGAGGCCCCTGACATCTTGTGAATTTTAAATAACAGTCACAATTTGGCTGAGCTTATAAACTATCAAAAGACAGGAATGGCAGGTAAGAACAGACAACCTGCAGGAAAAGAAGCCATTCGAGCTTTTACGCATCATTGGAAAGTTCTCTTGAGGGCAACAAATGAAGGAATATTTTATTCAAATTACTCACCTGCTCTTTAAAGCAAACTAATGGAAGCTTATGTGTACCATCAATCAGTGTCAATTCACTAACTGCAGGAAGGGCACTCGGCCTATAGTTTTCATGTTCTGTCTAGCCCGAATCCAGCTTTAGTGATGTTGAAGGGGTCACTGAGACTCCTGCTTCAGCAGAGACAAAATTCAGGGATTTGACAGCTGCTTTCTACTCTTTTGTGCTTAGGAACATTTATTACATTTAAATAGGTTTCTTCTGAAATGCTTAGATAACCGTTCTCCAGCATTTATTGCAATTGATTAGAAAATTATTAAATCAATTTTCAGAACTCATGAGCTTTAAGCTCAGGCATGACTACTTATGATTTTTATCAATAAACCACAATAATCAGATTTCTACAGTTCTAGTCCAGCTTCTATTGGATTTTAGTTTGATAAATGGAAAATAGTAAAAAATGCAATTACTACAGACAAAATTAGAGCTTGACCACAGATGCTCACAGAGGACGAGGAGGTCACAGCTTCTTCTTCTTCTATAGTTAGTACGACCAGCGTGGATCCTTTCTATGGGGTGCAGTCCTTCAGGAGCAGACTGCTCCAGCATGGTCCTCCGTGGAGTCACAATTCCCCTCACCCCAGCAAACCTGCTCCAGTGTATGTCCCTCTCTTCATGGGCTGCTGGTCCTGCCAGAAGCTTGCTCCAGGGTGGGCTGCCCATTGGGTCACAGTATCCTTCATATATCTCCATCTGCTCTGAAGTGGCGTCCTCCACAGGTTGCAAGTGGGATCTCAACTCCCCATCATCTTCCATGGGCTTCAGGGGGACAACCTGCTTCACCATGATCTTCTCACTGGCTGCAGGGGAATCTCTCCTCCAGTGCCTGGAGCGCCTCCTACTGTCCCTTCTTCACTGACCTTGGTGTCTGCAGATTCTTTTTACATCTTCTCACTCCTTAATCTGGAGGTAAAAAGTGTCCGCTGGCATTTTTTTCCCCTTTTAAATATATTATCACAGAGGTGCTGTCACCATTGTTGACTGGCTCAGCCTTGGTCAGCAATGGGTCTGTTCTTGAGCTGGCTGGTATTGGGTCTGTCGGACCTAGGGAAAGGTTCTAGCAGGTCTTTGCAGAAGCCACCTCTGCAGTGACACTCCCCCCCTCCCCCATCACCAACAATTACTTAGCCACTCAAACCCACACCAGAACTCAGAGCTGACTTTTGGATTCCATGTCAAATCCAGTGTCAGGGTTTCAGTGTGCAACAAAGGAAAAATTGTGACAAAATAAACATTGCTATCTGTCCTGGTCTTGCTCAGGCCAGAGTCACCCTCCCCAAGCATCCAGCCCAGGTGAGCTGAGTCAGCCCAGGTGAGCTGAGTCAGCCCAGGTGAGCTGAGTCAGCCCAGGTGAGCTGAGTCAGCCCAGGCTGTTCCCACACCACCCGACATCACTCCCCCATAAAAGGGGCTGGTTGGGGAAGGATGCTCCTGGGTCCCTCCAGAGCAGGCTGAGTGTGGCTGGGTGTTGGGTCAGTCCTTGTGTTGTGCAGCAGTCTGTAATTGTTGGCTTGGTAAGTACTCGTTGTGATAGAAACCATGTTTTTTTGCCTGTTCACCTAGCTTTGGTATGTGAACCCATACCTGCTTTATGTAATCCCTGCCCAGCTGTTTATCACCTTGGGGAGAGGTGTCAGGTTCCTAGTTCTGTTATATTATGCAATACTGGTTTATGGTAAGATATCTGCGTTTATCAGCCTCAGAGAGTATCTATATGTGGCACTTCTGTTATTTCCAACTCTTGGGTCACGTATCTTAGTGTTGCTTAATAATGACACTCAATTTACGGGGAAGATGGGGGGTTTACTTCCTCTTCCCCTTTTTCCTTCAGGCTTGTTACAGCAGCCTTTGAGAACTTTCACTATTCCTGGGATATTCACACTAGTGTGTATCTGTTGCTCATTCCCCTGAATGTCGTGTTATGAGAAATTGTTTTAAGGATGTTGTCAGGAGATTTTTTCCCTGGGTCTGAAGTTTCAGGGGTGGCATAGTGCATGGGATCGTATGAACAAATTTCTAGACAAGAAAAACAAATCCATAGACTCTGTGGCTACTCAAACCTCAGGAACCAAGTCTGTAGCTGGGCCAGAAAGAACCCTTGTAACAGGCACTGTAGCTACCTAGACGTCAGAGATGCCATCAAATCAGCAAATTGCTCTGGGGAGCACTAGAGAAGTGGGTGAAAGGACTGAAGTGTCAGGTGTGCTGCCTTGTCCTTCATGGTCCTGAAAGCCCTCTTGAATTCTGAGCATGATCCACCTCTTATCTGTCAGTTTCTAAATGTGCAACCAAGCTGACAAGCAGCAGGCTTGAAAAGGAAAGTCTGAGCAATGGAGATTTTGGAATATGTTTATTATTAAGATTTATACTGTTGGCACGCCTAGAAGTCAAATGTCTATACATTAGTCTATTATATAGATATATTAGAAACATATACAAAACAATGTCTGGCCTCAAAGGGTCTAATGGGAACCATGGGTTGCTAATCCTTCTGAAAAAAACTAGATTTTAGTGGTTTTAACAGATGATCATGACAACCATGTCAATGCATCTTATTTTGCCCAAATCACTGTGTTAATTATCAAACAGATAAGTAAACCAGAACATAGTGGGAAATGTTTATTTATTGAGTATATGCACATAACACTAGGCATTAGATTTTTCTCAAATTGATTTCATAATTGAAAGAAAAAACATTTAAAGGTGACATAAAATCAATTTTTCCAAAATTTAAAGCACAGCTATGTGAAGTAGTACCATCTACTTACTAAAAGAAGCAAGGTTTGTTCTACAACAGGTCACACAGCAACAGCAGAACAACACTGCAGAGGAGCAATCCATTTTTCAATGTAAAAATGGATGATATGAATCCATGCACTGAAATGCAAAAGATTAATCATTTAGCTATCTGAAAAGAAAAATGCCCAGAGAAATTAATTGCTAGAATCTGAAATTCAAGAGACTAATCCAATTAAACTTGTAAATGGTGTACCTATTGTGTTCATTTACAGTGTCCTTCAAGTTAATAATTAAATGATGGATTTTAAAACAAATTGTTAGGAAAAGTGTCAGCTGTTATCCTGAAATTCAGAGGACCTATGAACTTGTGCTGCCACATTAATTCTTGAATGACAAAGTCAACACAGCTCCAAACCTTTAGCTATTCCCAGCTCAATGTACTGGACAATAAAATTTGTTTTTTATTGTGGAAATTGAGATGGTTAGAGTAACTCTAAAAGTATGTTGTCCCATGTGTTCAGCAGCATGGACATTTGGCATCTAATCATACTGGGGGCACTGAATAAGGCCACCCTTTAGGTAGCAACATAGCAGTGATCAGAGTGGTTAGACACTTTTGTCAGGAACTACTATAACCCAGAAACTGTTGAACAAATACATTCCTGCAGCCTCGTCTCCAACTGAAATAGCCTCAGACAGGAGCAGTGATGATCCCTGCACAGCAAAGGCACATAATGACCACTAGTTATGTTCTGCTATTGTGCCTTATGACTAATTGATCTAATTTGACTTGTCAGCGTATGTAAAAATCATGCTTTTCTCTGCAAATTCTTGGCATTTGTCTTAAAATCAAGAGTTTAAAAAAGAATCTATACATTTTGGTCTCAGAGATAAGAACCTTTGAGGTCAGAAAAACCTGGAAGAATGAGAAAGAGCATTTAATGATCTCATAAGACTGAGAGGCTGCCTTTCACAAGAGGAATTATTCTCTGATACTGATGGAAGAAAAAAAATCACAGCTTTTGCTTTCAAATAATATTTTTGCCTGTAAATTCCTCAAAAATGTTTACCACAGTTTGGTGAGAAGATGCAACTGAACAAATTTGATTGTGCTGTTTTGGTGTAAATGTTCTTGCAAGTATTTATAGTTTTAATTGTCATACTGCTGCATTCAGGAAAAAAATTATCCAGCTTACCTGTGTACCCAATGTTGCACATACCAAACCAGTGGGTTTTATTTTTTCACTAAATTTTAGTTTTTCCTGACCTTAATTTTCTATCATTGGCAGTCAACTATTTCTGCAATAGTTTTGCCTGATAGCCTGACATGGTAAAACTATCAACATAATTTGTGGGTTCTGTTGCATTTGTGTTGTAGTTAAAGCACTTTTATTGGATTCTCTCCCATATATGTGGTTTCCTACTTCTCACAAGAAAGCTTACCTAGCCTTTCTTTTTTTGTTTGCAGCAAATGTAAATTATCCCACAAGCCAGAACATTGTTTGTGCCTGGTATCACTGTTTTAAGTGGTTCCAGCTACATTCATAGTACATTCATATGTAGCATCTGGCAAAAACAAGTCTGAAAATAGAGAGCAATGATGGCATCTGTGAGAGTCCAGTGAGAACAGTGACACCTATGAGAGAGTGAGTGAATCCAAAAATCAACACAGTGTGTCACCAAAGGGGTGGTTTTTCCAGAGATGTCTCTTTTCCAGTTGAAGGCTTGCCTCAGAAACTGATAATGTGAAACAGCTCTGTGACATTAGCTTTATGCTCAGCATTTCCACTTTATTTTCTTTGTTGAAAGTCAAGTGGTTTTGGTCCTGTTAATTAAAAAGGAAGTGCAAAATGAATATAGTCAAACCAGAGGTGTGACTCAGTTTCCCAGAAGTCTGAAGACAGCATTAAGTGCTATTGCTTCAGCCACATTCCTGGCACCTACAGCTGTCAATCCCAAATTATAAACACCCCCAATGTTCATATAACTTTGGATGCTAAAAGCATCTAGGGGACCCACTTCTGTTTTCTGGAGTAGGCTATAAGCATGCAACTCTTTCTTGTCTTGCACGTGCCCTAGAATTCATATTATTTTCTCTGGTTAATTTGCCTTATTGAGGAACCAGACATTTAGGGATTTTAGTCTTCTCGCTCTGTCTGGAGCTGCATCTAATCCTACAATGAAGAAATAATTGGATCACGGTGCTCACAGCACACCCAGCAGAAGCACTGCTATAAATGAATATATTTAATTGAAAACAGTGTAACTATTCCACTTGATAATCAGTGAAGAATTTGAAAGCTGTTTGTGGGCTTCACGGTAAAGGCAACATAGAGACAAGAAGGTGGAGTACACCAGGCTGCCTGGAGTAGAAGCTATCCTCAAAATTAAATCACCTTGGAATGATAAAGATGTTTGATCTGAATAAAATGTTTCCACTTGAGAGCTTCAATCTGTTTGAGAAGAGTGATGCGGTTAATACATCAACAGTGGGTAAGAGCTGGCATTGCTGAAGCAGGTGCCGATATTCTGAAGAGCACCTGAGCATAATGTCTCTGAGAGACAACTTCAAAGTGGTATTTGTAAATGCCTTTATAGTTACTTTTCTTTTTTATAGATGATTCTACAAAAAAACCTGCAACTGCCTTGGCTGTTTTCTCTCCATCTTCCATGCCATATCTTGGCTTTAAGGTTGCACACAGCTCAATTTTAGAGAAGTCATGCCACTGGAACTGCCTAGCCTTCTCTCTCCTGCACTGCCTTCTCCTAGTAAATTCTCAGTCTACATTGCGTTACCAGAAACCTTTTATCTTTCCAAAAGATGTTTTGTCTGTCAAGTAACTTAAGGTTACCTCAGTCCTTTTATGCTAAACACCTCCACAGTGATACTATCCTTTCCTGTGCCTAAATATTGCTCTAGAGTGCTACTGCTCTGAACTAAACTGTAAATTCTTTTCACATGATTTGGGAACACTTTTGGTGCTAACCAAAGGAAAAACATCAGTTTCAGATAGGTAAAGTAGCAACAGCCATGATTTTCTTCATGGTTTCCTTTGTCTCAAGGAGACAGTGTTGCCACAAAAATTGCATCTCTTGAAGCACTTTATTAGCTTCAAGGTTTCACAGTACCTAGGGTGTACCATGAGCAGGTAACACTAGGAGCCAAAAATATAGTTAAACAAGTATTCTGCAAGTTTACTTATTTTCTTGCCTATATTTACACTAAAATTTCTTGCAAGGAAAAATTATTAATTATGGAGTACAATACTTCATACTGTACCTGATGATTTTTTCATTGTTCAGAGGGGCTATAGATATATTTGAATGCTTATTCAAACAGAATAAGTCTTTTGAGATCCATCCATTTCTAGAAATCAGCTGAAAGAATGTATTTCTCTGACTATTTTTATATACATATGCACAATAAGTATCTAGATGACATGTGAGCTAAAGCCCAGACTGCTGCCTTCCCCAGCTCTGCACATCCGCAGTGCCAGAAATTTGTAGCCTGCAGTTTGGTGCAGCATATTACTCACTGTACTAGCACAAGTCGTACCTACCCTTGCAGATGGGAGCCCTGTAGTTGCCCTGCAGCAGAGCTAGGCAGGATGGGTTAACATGGCTGGACATATCCACGCTACCAGTTAGCAAATATTTAAGCTTGGCTCATGAAAACTGATGCAAAACAGTTCTTCTGCAGTATTCTCTGAAGCTGGTATCATATATGTGCTGCTCCGGTGTATGGCCACAGGGAATCTGGTCTCCCCTTTCAAGCAATAAATATTCTACTACCTTGCGAAATATCTTCTGTAGCTTTCTCAACACAGTTTAGCCATGCTTCTGACATGTTTGCATATAGCTGCTTGCATAAGTCCATGCACCATGGTTAGGAAATCTGCAAGTCTTGCTGGATCAGTTAAAGGTATCCTAGTTTCCTAGTTCTTTTTTGCTTATTACTCAAAATTATATCACTTCTGTCATTACCATCATTAGTTCTCAATGCTTGGCTGTATAAGTGCCCATTTAATCAGGCTCATGATGTGCCTTCCCCCTCTTACCAGGGCTGTAACTAAAACATGCATTCCTTTCCTTAGGCTTAAGCGATCCTAAATCCACATTATGTCTACAATACAGCAGGGTGTCTTGAGTGAGTTGTATTTTGTAATTTGTACATACTGTCAGGTGTACTGGTCTTTTTTTCACTTCTACAAGACTACGTCAACCCAAAATTAAGAGAAACTAAGGTAATACATCTCTTCTACCTCCCCAGATGAATGAATTAAGTAAAAGCCCAAAGGCAAGTGCCACACAGAAGTGACTAGTTTACCTGCCAAATGGTTTAAGATATGTGCAGAATCCCAGCAGGTGCAGTTAGCATCAGAAGACTTGGCATTTTCTGCCTTTCAGTTCCCCTGTTCACCTGCTGATGTGGCATTCCATTTCAGGGCTGCCTACAGCTAGAGCTGGAAAATACTGACCTATCTCTTGCATGGCCAGAACCATGAGGCACAGCCAAAGATCTATAAGCCACCTCTATGCCAAGGGCAGCTTTTGTTTGTAATCTGAGAACTTGAGAGAATTGTGGCTGATGAATAAGGAGAGGATGAAAGCAGAGACTAAAGGTCTGAAAGCTGGCATAACAACTTGGCCTTTCCTGACCCTGTATTTACCCACTCTGGTCTTGCTTTGGCTTGCTCGTGTTCATTTTCATTCCTCCGCTGCTCTTCACACTCCCTGTCTTTCTTCCTCTGGCCCATGTCCCTGTGGGATTTCCAACTGTCCCAGAGGCTGAGGGCCCTACCCTACACTACAGCAAAAGGTTGAGGAAGATCATTCATTTCTAATGTTCTGCGAAATGGCTGAGAAGGAGAATGACTGTTGTGGCCCCAGGTCCTGTCCCACCTGGGCACCTGGAGGTTATCCCTAGTCTGGGGCGTGAAGATCTGTAACCACTCTTCCAACACCATCCAACTGTGGTGAGTTGGTTCTGCGTTAGGGTGAGTAAACACTGCTATTCCTTCCACTTCTCACTATACAGTCTTGCCTTTGTTCTGTGCTTGACAGCTTTTGTGGAAGCACTGAGTCTTCCCAGAGAGTTCAACCAGAAATTTAGACACAGATAATCTTTCTTTCTTCTGAGAAGAGTTGCTAGAGTAAATGAAACTGTAGGTGAATATTCTCTTTATGTTAGAAAAGTACTTGTAGGATTTGATTGAGACTGCCTTGTATAGCACACTCATTTAAAAAAAAATCAGTACAATCCTTGGTGACTGGCATTTCTTTATATAGATTGCAGAGTTAGATGTCCTTTAGATATCTTCTGTAACAGTGAAGCAGCTCAGCCACAGGTCAAATGACATCAATAAGATCATCCTTCATAAATATTTGGATTCTGAATTAAGGATAGACTATAAAGGACCCTGATTTTCCATGCTCTGTGTTTTCAAAGGGTACATAAACTCTCAAGGGTCTCCCAAGTTTGGTGTTCATGGAGGTACCTACTGCTTTTGAAATTCCAGACTTTTGAAATTCACTGCTTCTCTGTCATTTATTCAGATCTGTCTAAGCTAAGGAAGTTGGTTGCAATGGTGTTCCAGACAAAGTAATACTTCTACTTTGGCTGCAGATTTCAAACACAAGTAAATAAGTATTAATTGTAATTTGTCTTTCTTCCCTGTGCTTTGTAAAATACATGGGCACAAAGATAACTGTTGTTAAGCAGAACAGGAAGGAAGGTGGCTTCCTGCAAGTGCCAAATTCAAACTTCAGGACTGCATCTTAAAGGATGGGACTTGGCTTTTCTGCTGCCTCCTCATTAAAGAGTCAGCACCCTGGAGCAAATGGCAACTTGCAGCTCTTGCTCCCTGCCCCGGGCAAAGACCAAGCAGCTCCAGCGCAAGGTGTGGCTGGGCTCGGTCTTGGTACCCAGCTCCAGCAGTCTGTGTCCTTAAGGTGGCAGCAGCTATCAAAAATGGTGTTTGGTTTTTATATATAATTTTTCTTTTCAATTTTTTTTGGGGGGAGAGAAAGGGGAGAGTGCTGGAGAAGCAGTCTTAGAATTGGAAAAAATGAGGGAACTAATTCTTCAGAGCTCCTTCTTTAATCTTCCATTTTCTGCTCAGCAGAATCATATTCATAGCTGGATTATTCATTATTAAGAGCTTATTTCAGATCAAACCCTGTATGTTGGTAGATTAGGACACTGAGGAAGATTAGCTCCTTGCTGTAGGTAGTGGGAGTAATTTCTTTATCTTATCATTAGCACAGACTTCCATGGGTTTTGATCGTAATTATTAATTCTACCAGCAGACTTCTGTGCAGGGATTAGAATGCAGATAGGTGTCATTTAAATAGCATAATCAAGCTGAAAGTGAGAGTTTTGTGGCAGGTAAATCCTCTGGTTTATGACAGTCAATTTAATTTTTTGAATTTTCAAACTTATTTGGCTGTTTAAAAATGGGTTTGTTTACTTTCATATCCTTGTAAGAGAATTTAATTATTTTTCTCCCCAAGAAAAAAATTTGTGGTATTCAGGTGAACTTCTGTTCTAATTAGTATAAATTGCATGTAAAATTCTTAAGCAATGTTTCTGCACATCCTTGCATTGTCGTAAGTGGAAGCCAAGCATTTAGATGAAGAATTAGTGAAGGAATTAAAATTAAATAAATCCTCCCCTTTACTTCCCTCCTCGCCACCGTCACTTTTTTTTCCTGATGCTTTTGGGCTTTATTCTCTCTGTGAATGTGGATTAGTGGCTCTGAATATATAAGAATCCAAGAGTTCTTCCTAATATCAACTATGGTGAACAGTCTTAGAACATCAGAAAACTTAAGCTCACCACATTTCTGAATATTATGAACAAAGCAAAGAAAAAGTAGAAACTATTTCATCAGCAAAAGCTTTTAAGTCAGAGTTTAGATTAGAACCTCAGGAAAGCAGGGGTCTGCTCCATTTGCTAAAGTGTACAAGTCTTTGGCTGCATAAAGGAACTGAATGGTAATATTATATGTTATTAAAGTGCTCATAGAACTCTGATTTCACAAAATGTAAAATGCAGGAAGGTGAGAAGCAGATAGAACCCACACAGCTGCAGTGGAGATGGCTAGTTCACAGCTGTATCTGTTTTAAATTTGAGAGTAATCAGGCAGGTGATATGATGAAACGCTTATGGCAAAGGTAGTGATTATACCCTTACCTGGAGATTTGTCACCTTCACTTTTTTCCACCTATATTTTGAATTTCAGCTTATGTTGAATGGTCTCTAGAAAAGGTGTGGCTTTTTGTTTTATTTTTGTACAGAATCTAGCTTGGTGAGTCAGGCTGTTTTGGATAGCTCAGCAATTAGCCATGAAGATCTACATTTAAGCTGCATATGAGAAGAGACAGAGCTGCCTGGGCATGGGAGGGCTTTGAAAGGTGGCAGTGTATTGGAGCCTGAGAAATGATAGTGTTACAGTGTTGCCAGAAAAGGAGATAATTTTAAAATACTAATTTGGCAAAACACTTAAAATTATGTGCAAGTAGTCTGTCCAATGTGTCCTGGGTTCAGCTAAAACAGAGTTAATTATCAACAAAAGTTGGGATGGGACATAACCAGGATGGGTGACCCAAACTAACCAAAGGGGGTATTCCACACCATAGGATGTCATGCTTGGTATAAAAGGAGGTAGATGGCACTGGTAGATGGAGTAGAAGGAGAGATGGCACTGCTCCAGGTTGTGAGGCTTGGGGACAGTCCAGCTTTGTGACTGGTCTCAAGCGTGCAGTCTGAGTTGTACGGTCACTGGTGAGACACTGCACTGTGTATGTCCAGTTTTGTATGTTCTAAGTCCTGTTATTTCCCCCTGCCTGTGCTGCCCCAGCAAACCGTCCTTATCCCAAAGGTGTGCCTTTGTCTCTCTGTTCTTTTCCCCATCCCACTGGGGGAGCTCATGGCTGGCTGAGGCTAAACACAATGTAATCCAGAAAGTTGATGGTACACAGAGGGCCTAGAGCCCTCCTAGTCACTGATCTCTAACACCAAAATGAGATCTAGATAATCTGGAGGTTCCTAGAAATTTTTGCATACTTGCCTAGCTTCTCAGTGTGTAATAACTTCCTTCTAACTCTTTTTGCATATTTAAATGTGTGGCTATGTCTGCACTGCATCCTCCTTGTTCCATGGTTCCTTAAAGCCATTCCTTGATATTTTTCTGTGGACATAAAGACTACTGCCTTAGGCAAACAGCACATACAGGGCTCATAGAACTTACTGGGGAACATCTGACCTGTTCTCCCAACATCTGAGAACACTCAGCTGGGCACATGTGTGCAGACTGGGGAAGGTTTGTACCAGGGGAAAAAAAACCCAGAACTAACTATTGAAGTTTAAGAGTAGTTGAAGTTTATTTTTTGTTAAGATATATCCTTAGTGAATATAAAAACACCTTTTTTGAAGCAGTGAATGCACAAAAAAATAACATAAATTCCCCATGGCTAGTATGGTATAGGGAATTGGAGCCCAACACTCCACATAAGTACAACTATTAAAACTTAAAATATGCTTTAATGCATTCCTATCTGAGACATGTTGTAACTAAACAAAAGGTGCATCAGGGATTAAAACATGTTGAAAATAAAATATTCATACTACTTACTGTAATCAGTTAACAGAATTAAATGAAAACAGGTGTATTTTTTTCTCTGGCTGTTCTCAACAGCAAAAGGATTTGAGCTTTTTCTTCTGTGACAAGGTGCCAGCAAATCAATTCTGATCAGTAGATTTACCTGCTTGTTCAGTAGGGTGTTGTAAACCCTTATGATTTAAGAGCACTAGCTGCTGTTGTGTATTTGTGAGAAATCCAACTGTATCTCCAAGGTCTGTTAATGCTGGAAAATTTTCTGTGCTGTTCACTCATCCCAAGGTTCAGGTCATATCTCATTTCACTGTTAATGATATGATTTTATGGTGCAGAATCCAGGATTAATTAAAACTTGCTTGCACTCATTGGGATCAAGTTGTGCTGCCATTTAAAACTGATTGAATTCAGAGTGATTTTTGGATGTTTTCCTTAACTATCAACAGTATAATCTCTTCAAAGGGAGCTCAGGCTGAACAGAAACCAACTGAAGACTTTGGAAAGTTAGACTATTATCATGTGCTATTCAACACCAGCTCTGCAGCATGGCCTTAAAAGCAAATATTCATGAGACATCTTGGTCCAACCTTATGTCTCTATTATTGTCTTGGGAGAATAATATTATGGAGCTGGAAGGACTGTTTTTGATCCTCTCAGTGAAAGTGCAGAAGAAGATTGCTTGGCAGACATGGGGAAGGTAGAATTTGATGCTAAACAAGGCAGTAAGGGAGAAGGTGTGGAAGTAAGAGGGGAAAACCACAAAGATGCTAGCCTTGCTAGAAATGAGGGGGGTGAAGCAAAGAGGATGAACAATAGGGGAGCACAGGGAGAAGAGGCAGCTGAGAGAGCTTCTACATCTAGAGGTTTGAACTTAATATGGGGTAGAAAAGGGTAGATAATGTATTTAGAGACTATGTGATATTTAACTGAGGAAAATCAAGAGACAAGGTACAAAGCAAGACCAGAAGAGAAGGATTTGCTACTGTGATGAAAATATATCTTCAGTTACAGTAACCTTGATTTTGGAAAGGTAATTTAACTGTTTACTTGATGGAAATCTACAAAAGCCTTATTACTCTATGTGGATTTTTTACAATGCTTCCCCTGGGCTGGAGTGTATCCTTGAGTTGTTTTCAGAGCTTTCCATCTGTTTACCAAACAATTTCCACTTGAAACTTAAAAGTAGAAGGTAATTACCATTGGGGTTATTACATGCATCTTCTCTCTGTGCCCTTTCCACATGCAGTAAGCAAGCTGTTGCAGAGGAGGAGGCTTGGCTTAAATTACAAACTCAGGATGAACATACAGATGAGCAAATACATACATTTACTTAAAATATACTCACAGAATAATCATATAGACACATTAATATACTCTTATAAATTCCTCAGCATATAAGGAAACTGTTATAGTATAAATACATAAAGAGAAGGAAAATGATAATTTATCTCCCTGAGCTCTTTGTTAATGGGAGTATCAGTTTGCAGAGGGGAGAGTAACTAGCTTTAAATAGGTCTTACCAGTCAGGTTAACTGAGGATGTTGTTACCCTGCTAAGGTAGAGTAGGTCAGATTTAATCTACAAAGAAGTTGCCTGGATATGGTAGAATAGATTTTCTTGTTTGGCAAGGAACAAGCTGTTAGTCTTTTACAGTCCAGTGAGTATTTCATGCAGGTGTAGCTTTGGTTGGTCTGGGTTCCTGCAACCCTCTGATACCAGTTCTGTAGAAAACAGGTAGAATGGGATCAACACATCTGTGCTGTGTAGGGACTCCTGTTGACTTCACTGACACTTCAGAAGACAAGTTTTGGTCTAGTAGCCAAGCAAGGCTTGTTTGCACATCTAATGAGCTTTTGTCATTCATTCCTTGTTGATTCCTTGTTATATGAGCTCTGACTATGTCTGAGCAGATTTTCATTATAAAGAAGGCTCACCAAAAATCAAATAAAAAACCTGCCAACTGTGTTTTGCTTGGGCACAAGGCAAAAATGCTTTTGAAGAAAAGGAAGCTGCATTGACAGCAGATGAATGAATATATAACCAGCATGAAATAGATCTCAATTTTCTTTCACGTGAGGGGGATTATAATCATGTAATCTGTGAAGTTAAGGCCAAGAGATCTGTCTGTAAGAGTTAGTGTTCTACCGGATCAGAGCCTCAGTGTTACTTGTTGCTGCTGTGACAGAGAAATGTATGAGAATGCCAAGGAGAAGAAAGAAATCTTAACCTGAAGAGACAGGGCATAAAACAAATAGAAAACTAAAATGAGAGCAAAAGGAAAGAAATTGATATAAAGACAAATAACAACAAATTGTTGAGTCCAGGTGTGGGCGTGTATTC
The DNA here is from genome assembly GCA_013400835.1 of Zapornia atra. Taxonomy (NCBI): domain Eukaryota; kingdom Metazoa; phylum Chordata; class Aves; order Gruiformes; family Rallidae; genus Zapornia; species Zapornia atra. Next base: position 75,022 of record VZTU01019589.1, on the reverse strand, counting down.
ACAGTCAGAATTATCAGATCCTCAGGGTTTTGTTATCATATGGTAAAGATGCAATTAGGGAAGGGACCTCTTAGACATTCATAGAGTCCTGAAGGTACATTGAAAAGACTTGCTCACTGGCTTTTCTGATTCAAGGATTAGGGAATATGATGTGGTACTTTCAGGTTGCAGAGTAAAAATCGTGTATTTCAGGCATGAACTCCTTGAGTTTGAGGCAAATGTGGATTAATTTTTTACTTGGGCTCAAAACAGAATTAATATTTTAATGGAAGACCCAGCCTGTAAGAACTGCTAAACATAAAACCAGGTATGTGAAGAAGTCCTAGATGGAAATTGAAGTCTGGCAGGATGCTCTGGGGAACTATTGGTATGTCCTGATTTTAAACTCTTCCATAGGTACTTGCTGATGGATTTTTTTTTTTTGGAGGCCTCTCTGTTACTGAATTGTGTGCAACAGTGGATATGACAGTTCTCATTTTCTAGTGATACTGAGCCTTGCATTCTCTTTAGAAGAAGGTAAAAATTTATATATATATATATACACACCCACCCCCCCCCCCCTCCCATTTGAGGCATTTTCATCCTGTTCAGGAAGTAAATATCTTCTGTATTCATTAGTCCTCAAAAGCCATTGTAGATGTTAGACAATATTTACTGTTAATTAAATTTATAAAAAAATTAATTTTAATGTTGATTGTCAAGATGGTCAACAGTGTTTAAACAGTGTGTTGAGCAAAGATTTCCAAGCTATGTGGGAAGTTAGAATACGGAAAACTGAAGGGAAAGGCTCCCAAACCCAAAGCAAAGCTTCAGTGAAATAAGAGATACTTTTCATATGCCAACTGAGGTGTAGAAAGTAAGTGAAAAAGTAAAAAAAACCCGTAGCATCTTTGCCCTCATCCCTCCTCAAAAATTTTGAAGATGCCCGTGAATGGGTAGGAATCAAAGTGGTAACAATTACATTAATTTCATTACTAAAAGATCAAGGTCACAACAACAGCAATTACCTGCAATTTCCCATTCCTGCAATTATATTATTATGAAAATGAACACTTGCTAACTACAGTAAAGCTTTCAGGGGCACTAAAGTGAAATTCTTTCATTTCAGCATGCTCGCTAATTGTGTCAGGACCTCAGTGTAATGTGATTACCATTGCTTTGGTCTCATCAGAACAACAAACAGTGGATAGGTTTCATCCTAGAAGCACCCGCTTCCAGGCTTCATCAGCACATAAATTTTATACCAGTATAACTATTTAGATTAGGAGCACTGTATTTTACTGAAATATTTATATCACTATAAATCCTAGTAGAATAAACCACTTGGGAATGAGCTATATTAGCATAGGTATGCTTATACCGATATAATTGGGTCCAAAATAAGCTGCTTGTGTAGGTTTGTGACACAGTTTAACAAGATGCAGAAAAACATCCTGTTTCTGATCCAGCTATGTTGATGGAAGGAATTACCGCATCTTAACTGCTAGTCACCCTGACCTGCCAGCAAAGTACTTTTCATGAGCATTCCCTACACTGCTTCAGGCAAAATCAGCCCCTATACGTCAGTGAGAGAATTTTAAGTGACCTGGCAGCTTTTGCCTGTGATGACTTGGGGAACACCCGCACAGGCTGCTAGGCAGCTTGCCTGGCTCTGGCAGTATCTTTGGCATAGGGAACCTCACACCAGCTGTTGGAAGCAGTTGTCACTTTCATTGGCAAGGATGAATTTGTAGTACGTGTCCACAACCCTATAGCTGTGTTAGGTTCTAGTGGAGATAAGGTTTTACCCACACTGGATTTCTGCTAACAAACACGTGATTTCAGCTGAATCTTCCACTGCAGACAGCCATGGCCCAGAACATTTTCTAGCCTTGTCTTGCAAAATAATATGGGTTTTACTTCTGCTGCTGTGGTAATAGGAAAAGTAGACTACTCCAGGGTTTTACTCCTCTAGTAGCTAGAAAGCTTCTCGATTCCGCTCTGTATTTAGTCATAGTCTGTTTATAATTCTACGTTCCATGGTCTGTTTACATCCTTTAGCTTAAACAGCTCTTTTCTCACATTGGCATTTGTGTCCCAGAGTTATCTGTAGAAAGTTACCATATCTCCTCTTAGCCTTTGTCTTACCTAAGCCTAGTTCTATGATAGACTCTCAGAAACTCTGCTCTCCAGACATTGCTTGCTCCTAATACTTCTGCCCAAATTGCCTCGGACTGAATTAGTCATTCTTGAACATGAGTATCCAGACCTGTCTGCAATAAACAAGGCTTTTCTGGGTGCTTTTACTACATATAACTTCTGTGTTCCTACTAGAAATGCTTGTCCTGAAGCATTCTTGATAGGTTTTACCTTTATTATGGCCGAATCTTTGTAGTGTCTCATTGTAACCCAATTATCTATAGATAATGTGTTTCTAGCATATAGCAGAAATTCTTCTTTTATTCCTGCATGCATGACTTTGTACTCTGTCCTTTTATCTCTTACTTTGGTCCCAGAGGACTTTCAGTTCTTCTTTTGTGATATTACAATTTTTCTCTGTATTGACCTTATCTCCCAACCAGTGCTGGCAGTGAATTTCATTAGCACATTTTTTTGTGCCAACATCATTAGTAATTTTCTTTTTGTAATGTTATTAGGACACTCACTTGTCCAGCACGATCACTTTTTACCTCTTCATTAACTAGTTCTTATAATTTTTGTGGAATCATGTTCTTTAGCTGACAGTTTGGCAGCCTACAAATGATGTCTAAAAAGAGTAGATCTCCTATATAGTATGTTTTTCTGGAAAATACATTTATCTTTGCAAAAAGAGATTCTGTTAGATAAGCTAACAAGAAAGCATTAATGGCAGAAAGTACTGAACTTTATAAATACTGAAAGAGGGCTGCATGGAGGTACCATTGGGTGAAGAATGTAAAAAAATAGCAAGGGGTTGATGATTTCTGGGTGTCACTAAGGCTGAAATTATTAATGTGGTAAAAGCAGTCAAACTGACACCAATGGGAATAGTGTAGAGGCGGGTGGGTTGGCTGGTTGTGGGGAGGGAAAGGGGAGAAAGGGAGCATGAGGAAAACCCAGTAATGTGATCAGAGCAGGTAGTGAGTATCTGCTGAGCAGCCCTGTGTCTAGTCAGAAGAGCTCTGGAAGGGCGATAAAGCAATAATGGGGTCATGCAGCGTATTACACTTGCTTCTGCAGTCAGGGTTGGGCAAAAATTAGGAGTGTTAGGCATTTCCTTCTCGAAAAGGCCAGTGATTGCATCGCTTTCACTGCTCTGTGGTTCTACATGAGGCTTTTTTGTTGGCTGGTTGTGTTTTTTTCTTGTCTTTTTTTTCCCCCCTGAACAAATTTGCCACCTTTGGAGGACTCTGAACATTCATAGGCTTGGATCCCACACCCTGAGACTGTGTTCCTGTGCTTTTGGGGTCTGCAGTTAGTTACTGGTATGTAGCTTCTCCCATTGTAGCTCTCCCTTTCAGGATATTCTTGTAATAGATAAAGTGGAAAATGTATCTGTATGCCTTCTAGACGTTTATGAATCAGAATCCAAAGCTATATAATGGCTTTTCACTCCCATTATTGTCTGAGAGACTTCATCCTTCACTGTACTGCCAACCAGCAAAATATCTCTCCAGAGCTTGTATCTTTTATAAATATCCATATTTATGGAAGAAATTCTGCCTCTTCTTATTTCTTCTTTTTCTCCCCCTTTTTTTTCCCTCTTTTTAATAACTTTAAAAATTTTATTAGCATGAGCATAATTTTAGGGACTGGTAGGAACTACTGGCTGTAGTTCTACAGCCCTGAAAACACAGGCAATAATTTAGGTAAATTTACCATTGCTAACAGTGTATCAACATCAGGACTTAGTGTAATAGGATAATTTAGTTGTGATCTTTTATGCTTTAAACAAAGCCCGTGATATTACTTAGCACTAACAATAATGGTGATGAGTACTGTAAAGTAGGACCAAGAAACAGAATTGCATCACATAACACAGTTCACTGAATAGCGTGTCCTCTGATGATATTGTCATTATATAAGTAAGCTGGATTTCAGCCCAGATCATTTGCATGTTATCTTTGATAATTAATGACATTTAAATGTCAAGTTGCAATTCTTCTGTACTTTGGTAGCCAGCTGTTTACATTATTTTATTTCTAAACAGGTGTGGTTGGTTTTTTCTCCAGTTCTTTCATTTCATGATTTATTTTATTTTGAAGAGAAGATGAAAACTTAGGAAAAATATTGTGATATTGTTTTTAACTAACATTTCAATGTGCAGTTGGAGAACTCTTCAGTTAATAAGTTCGTGAACTTATAGCCATAATAAACAATTTTGAAAAATAGAAATTTACCCATGTCTTCAGTATTTGCCAATTTTAACATCTGTAGTTGGTAGTGAGATAGACCATCCAGCAGAGATGTGAAGTGGCTTAGTATTTTCATCATACCCTAGAAATACCAAGTGCCAGTAGAGAAAGCTTTGTCTCTACTGGACAAAAGTAAAATACTTACTTTTGCATCAACCTTTTTACATTATTTTTTACATTAAAATAGTGAACCTATATAGAACCATAGCAGAAGGAAGGAACCATAGGGTTTTTTACATTGATGTAGCCACTCAAAGTCTAGCAAAAGGTATCTCTGTTTTGGTTTCCAACAGGTTTTTAGATCAAGATAATTATCTTGATCCTGGAAGCACATCTTTATTGCAAGGAAGGGCTAACTTCAAGAGGGGCTGAATGGTTTAAGAGGGTTTTAAGGTATAGATGCAAGTCAAGATCTCGGTATTCTTCAAAATGACATTCCAGCAAACTCTCAAAGGGAAATCTGTGACTCAGGACAGTGCTGCCTTTGGTGCAGGGACAGGATGGTTTCAGCCTAAGTGCAGTGACTAGCTTCAAGTTATTGCCTGCTTAGAATTTGTTTTATAGAAAGGTTTCCAAATGTACTTGGCACACAGGTCTGTATTTGTACTAGAATGCAGCAATTATTAGTGACAACTTATTTATCTGTGTGGTGGGTTGATCTTGGCTGCAGGCCAGGTGCTTACCAGAGCTGCTCCAGTGTGGACTCCGTGGACCCAGGGGAAACTTCTAGCAGCTTCTTGCAGAAGTCACCCCTGCAGCCCTTACCCCCACCAAAACCTTGCCACTCAAACCCAAAACCCACTGCAGCTGTAAGCTCTTCATGTCTCTTTGAGGTAGGGATGCATACTCATTTTTATTTTAAGTCTGGAGAAACTGAGGAACAGATAGCCAGGTAGAATTGGTCATGGTTTGTGGTCCAAAACGTGTCTGTGCTAGAAATCTACATTGCAGTGATAGATTTTTTTTTTTCTACAAAATTCTAGACATTCTGAGTATCCTGTGAAGTAGCTTAAGTGAAATTAGTCACACAAACTTTTCCCAAGGACTGATCTTACCAATGAAAGTTTCAACTGTTTATCATGATAGAGAGTGTGTTAAGAGTGTGGCAGGTTGGATGTCTCATGATCAAACTAATGAAAAAAAAATTAACTGACAGAGGTCACACTTGGAGAATTACACTGTCTTTATAAGTATTTAAATTACAGCTGTAGGTAGATATGAGTGCCATTTGGATTTCTGATTAGAAGGACATCCCTGCATTATAAGACGATTCCAATCAGACCAGTATTTTTATAATGAATTCTATTATAAATGATAATACAATAAAAATCACATTAAAATCCTGGAAATCCCTGTAATTTTCCCCTCAATCTTGTACAGAAAACTGAAGGGAAAATAGTCTTCTATCAAACACATGGAAAACTGCGGTAACCCTGCAAATTACCCATGTGCCAAATTACCTCTGTATTGGCCCTGTACAACCATTTCTGACTTAATTTTTGGCTTTGTTTGTCTACCACTGTGTGTAAACTGTATCTGAAATCTGCAATGCCCTCCACAATTACAGACTTGTTAAAGGGGACATACACTTATTTCCTTCATTGTTTTAGCCTGAAAGCTAAAAACCAGGAAGCACACCATGCCTTCAGTAAACTCTGCTATGAAATAAACCATGAACTTCACTGTGGCTTAAAAGATTAAGGGCATTTTTGCTGGTAGCATGACATGAAGATTGAAATGATGTGTTATATTAAAAGGTGTAAATGACTTATGCCTAGGCTATTGATGTATAAGCATTCAGACCTTGGTGGAAGATGCTGCTCAGATTAAAGCAACCTTCTTCTTCTGGTATCTAAATATTCAGGACTTCTTTGTGTTTTGAAGAAACTGTGCAGAGGATGCATAGTCACCTTTCCTTTAAAGGCTGTGATATTTCAAAGGCAGTTGTGAGAAATAAAGTTTAAAGCTTGGAGAATAAAAGCAAGATCTAGTATGTTAGACTGGTCTGACATCAGAGAGAGGAGGTGTCCAAGGTGGCATAAAGAACCTTTGCAGGGTTGGTGCCAGATGGCAGTCCTGTGCTCCTTTGGTTTCTCCTCAATGTAAGGGAATGGGTTTGTACACAGACAAGTCCTAAAATCAAATACCTAGCTGGGTGTCATTGACAGCCAATCTGAAGAGGTTTCTTGCTCCCTGAAAAGGTGAGGGATTAAAGTTTGGACAAAAATCTTTTTGTAGGGCTTTCCTAACTACTGCATGTTGCAAACAAAGCACAAGTGTATTAAAGCATTAGCCCAAATAAGGGGAGAGTGGTAGAAAGGGTATATAAAAAAAATCTTTAAACTTATTGGAATAAAACTTCTCTTACACACTACATAAATGAATCTATAATCTGTCTCAAATGACTACAGACACACAATCAGCTCGCTTTATGTGCTAGTGATAGAAGAATCATATAAAGCTATTCCCCACGTCCCCTGTAATAAGATGCCAGCTAGGTGACAAACTGCACAGTGGGATCCTCTCCAATACCTTTAAAGGTCATCTGCCCCCCAGAGCTGCTGCTGATAAAGTCACATTAGTAAAAATGAGCAAGTGAGGGGCGGAGGGTGGTGGGGAGAGACATCAGCATGCCCAAAGAATGTATATGGATAAATAAGCCTTTCAAGTTGGAAGGTTTTTTGGTTTTTTTTCCTGCAATGTCGAGTTATCATTGCAGTCAGTTTGCAACACTAATCAACACTAGATAGACAGGAAATCAAACTGCGTAGTGCTCACGGGGTAAACATGAGGATTTGTATCAAACTGCAGCACTTACTTCCTAGCTAAGCCAGATTGTCCCCCCTGAGCTATTTTCAAAATGCATCAGCAAGAAGGAGGTTATGTAAAAAGGCCTTAAACCATATGTTACCAGGTTGTACCCACTTAAATCAAATACATTAGGACTCATTCTAGATATCTGTGTGCTATAGACAATGCTTGCATTAAATGAATTTTTCCCTAATTCAAAGACTTTTGAGAACACAATAACCTGACACTAACTCCTAATGACAGAAACTGATAGGTAATGTATGCTGGCTTTGCATTTTGCTGATTGAATTACCAGGGAAAAGAGTACCTGTACATAAAGCAAACATCTCCCTGCTGTGGAAGAATAAGAGTTTAGTGGATTTATCCCAAATATAATCAGTGGACTGCATATGAAGACAGGAAAAAACTAATTTCCAAGATTAAATATTGGTCTAAATTAGGGAGCCTTTGTTCAGCAGAATGAGCTAGGACAAGATTGTGAAATAGCAAAGGTCAAACTATCTGCTATTTATTTCCCCTTTTTGGCTAATGTGAGAGATTATATAAGTAGCTCTGGCTACTGCTTTGGCTGTAATTGCTAATAATCATTTTCAAATGGGGCTAATAACTTTTTCTATTCTATTCATATGCTTGGTAAATATTCTATAGTCTTCAACCAATCTGCATTTACTTTTTATTCCTGATCTCTTTCATGCCCCATTATTTATGCCCCGTGACCTTGAATTTTCAGCAATGTTTTTATGTTATTTTTTCTAAAGTTTTACAGGTGAGTTTTATATTATTTTGTCTTGATTTTTTTTTAAAGTTGTTTACAGAGAATACTAACTTCTATAGCTCAGCTGTGTGTTGGATAAAATAGTTTCAAATTATGTGTGTAGCTTGGGCAGACAACACAAAGCAAATCAATACCCAAGGTAACATCTTTTGTTTCTATGGGTTTGCTTACTTGCACACAGGTGAAGAGAAATAAAGCAGCTCAATTGTTTCTGTTGGGTTTTTTTTCCCCTCTCTCTCTATCTTACTCATTTTGAAGTGCCATTCTTCAAGTGAGCCGTATTTCTTTCCCAGACTTATTTCAAAACTTGCAGCATATTGTAAGCCTGGAAACATGTGTGAGTAGAGTAGCTTTGGTTTTATTTGGAGGAAATACATTCAATTCAATTTTCAGTAGGTTTTTTATTGCATTATTGTGTTGAAACGGAGTGTGATTTGCAGCTTGTCACTTATGCAATAGCACCTGTACCGACAATAAATATCTGATTAGCCACTCCAGGTAGAACACCTTTTCTCCTTCATTTCAGACAGATATGTGGTCTCTTCTTATTTAAAATGTAGCATCTTTGTCTAGCCAATTAGCTAATTAGATAATAATATCATTAAAGAGTGGACATTGTATTATTAATCGTGAAAATAATCAAATCAAATTAAATTGGAGAAAAGATAAATCATAAATGGAATCCAAGGGAAAAAAAGCACTGGGCTGTTATGTTAAAGCTAGATTCTGATGTGCTTTGCATATGATTTCCCTCACAGACTGTCCTCCATAGGCTTCAGAAGGGATGCTACTGATGCATAGGAGCAAAACAGGCAACGTGAAGCTCGGTATGTTTCATTGTGGTGGTTTAGCCCTGGCCGGAGGCCAGATGCCCACCAAAACCAGTCTATTACTCCCCTTCCCAGGTGGACAGGGGAGAAAATATATATTAAGAGGCTTAGGAGTCAAGATAAGGACAAGGAGAGATCATTTTATCAGCGACGATATGGGCGAAACAGACTCAACACAGTGCAGGAAAGAACTATTCTAATTTATTACACTACACTAGAAAGAACAGTGAAGAACCGGAGTCGGGAGCGCAATCAAATCTTAAAACAAATACAACCAGATCTTAAAACACTTTCCCCCCACCACTCCCTTCTTAGCAGGCTTTAATCAGAATCTTGCTCCCTTCTTCCCCCCCGCTCGCAGTACACGGGGGGCAGGGACTGGGGAAAAATGGGGTTCTCAGTAGCACCTTCCCCCCACCCCTCCATTCTAAGCAGAATTCCCTTTAGCCATGATTTTACTCCCTTCTTCCCCCCCTGCTCGCAGTACAGGGGGGGGCAGGGACTAGGAAATAATAATGGGGTTCTCGGTTACTTCATGAGCTGTTTTCCTTTCCCAGATCTTAAAACACCTCTACCTCCCCACCCCGCTCCCTCCTTAGCAGACTTCAATCTAGTCATGATTTCACTCCCTTCCTCCCCCCGATCACAGCACAGGGGGGCAGGGACTGGGAGACGGGGGCTTCGGTCAGTTCCTTGCAAGTTGGTTTCCTTCTCGGCCGGGGGGGGAAAATCCATTTCCACACACCCTCCCCCTGCTGCACCGTGGGGTCCCAGCACTAGAGAGAGTCCTCCACGAACTTTCTCCGTGTGTCTCATCAGCTGCTCCGCCTGGATCCCTGCTGTGGCGGGCAGCAATAAATCACAATGTCTCTCAGTCCAAGTCCTCACACGGGGCACACCAGCCTCCCCCAGCAAACCTGTACCAGTGCAATTCTCTCTCTCTCTCTCTCTCTCTCATCTCTGTAGGTTCCAAGTGCTGGCAGGGGCTTGCTTCAGCGTAAGGGTCACAGTGTCTTCTCTATGTCTCCACCTGCTCCATCCAGCGTGGAGCCCCTCCACGGGCTGCAGGTGGGGTCTCGGCCTTTACCATGGGGTTTCTCCACGGGCTGCAGGGGCATCTTTCTCTCCGGGACCTGGGGCACCTACTCCCCCTCCGTGGCCTTGGTGTGCACAGCTCGTTACATCTTTTCACTCCCTTCTCCGGTGGCAAAATGCAGCTGCTTCCGGGTTGTTTTCTCCTATATGTGATTCTCAGAGGCGCTGTGACTATCTCTCACTGGCTTGGCCCTGGTCAATAATGATTCTGGCCTTGGATTGTTTACATTTTGGAGCTCCAGAGAATTCCTGCAGCTCCTCACAGCCGCCATTTTGTGCACCCCCTGTTCTTTTCCAGCACCCAACCTCGCAAACCCACGACATTCATGAAGTTAGATGAAGGGATAGCTGATATCCCTGAAATCCACTCATGTTGTCTGTATTAAACTTGAATCTACCCTTAAAAGCTACTGAAAGAAAACTCTTTCTTGCACCTCTCAAATCCTCTGCTCTTAAAAAGGGGGAAAAATACAACAGAAGACACAGTCATTTCCAGAAAGCTGCATAGAGCTTTAAGGGAAGTATAAATGTAGATGTAAAGGAGTGAATGTGTTTGAAATTGGGTTTCATTCTAGTTTTGGGTTCCACAGTTTAGTCAAACGAAGACTAATTGCATGATCATTTTTTCTAGCAGGTTTTACAGGGAAAGGGTTGAGTCATTTTCAGATGTGTGCAGAGGTAGGTTTTTCACTGGAAATAGTAGCTGCTGAGCAGCACACTAGTAATATACTCAGCGCTGTAGATTTGCTACGGGAAGGGATGTGAACATGACATGAGGCAGTCAATTCCTCTCTGACATGAGCTGACCTTCCAGCATCTAGATTCAGCTTTGAGACAGTCCTACAGAGTGCTGATTATTAAAACCTTTTTTATTGGCTATTCAGCTGAGACATTGGCATGCCCCTCTTAATATAAGACACCCTTTGACAGGGTTTCACAAATGTGGAATAAATTCTGAAGCTTAGCTCAAATTATCCTGGAGTTTCTAATGAGTGAGTGGTGCATGAGGACAACTATTGCTGCTCAAATGGCTGCGTGGGATGGCTTGAATCCAGGTTGGTTTAGGAAGGAAACTGCAGCAGGTGGGAGAAAATTCCTTTGGGTGCAGTGGATAACTGTAACTAGTGGATTTGTCTTCAATTTTCTAAGAAGGAAAAGATACTTTCTGAGATTTTTTTCTTAGAAAAGTTACATATCAGGTTGTATGCCAGTCTAGAATCTGGGAAAAGTTGATAATAAGCTGCAAGATGGACAGCACTCAGTTAGCCTTTGATCTGTCACAGAATGAAAGCTGGGAAGACATCTGGATACAGGGCTATGGATGAGTTTATAAGTGGAGCCAAAGCCCCTGGTAAAAAAAACCCACCACCAAAGATATGTAAAATGTGTCAACTTCAACAACAGCATGAAAAATAATGTTTGCTTTCTAGTATTTTTATTAAGACAAAAAGTAGAGAGGGGGTGAGGAGAAGTGTCTGGGTGACCACAAAGGCAGAATAACTTCCCAGTGCAAGTGAAAATTGTGTATTTTGTTGTACTCTTTTCACAAGTAGCATTATTTTATATAATTAATCACATCCTGTCTATTGGAGAATAGGGACATGTCTTATACACATGTACATACACTTGGCATTGTTTTCTTTTGGATGGAAACACAGCAATTAACTTGCATGTAGCATGCTGTAGTCATCAGCTGGTGTTGGCTTAATCCCCCTTGTAGCTTAAATTGTGGGGTATTATTAGAGGATGATTTATTACAATGTACTAATAACTACACTGTGCAACGTGAAAAAACAATGTCAATGGGCTCAGCCCATGATATATGATAATATTTAGGAAGATGTCATTTCCCTGGGAGTTGTTACAGTGAATGTCATGGATTGAGAGAACATCTGGCCCAGTAGAAAACAACTCAGGAAACTATAAATTCCAGTCTATTCAAAGTTTAACTTTTTAATTCGGTTTTACAACTTACCCACTCTGTCAATCTCATCCAAGCAAGGCTGTGTGTGTTATTCTGTGTGTGTAAAGTGTTTAGTGGTCAGTGCAATCGGGTTTCTTTAAAGGGAAAAATTAATACAAAGTCTAAGAAAAGTCAGTAGTTCAGACAGTCCTGCCTGACACAGAGATGCGCACGCTTTTCAGGTCTCTGTTTAGTTTAGCAATAGAATCATAGGATGGTCTGGGTTGGAAGGGACCGCAAGGATCTTAGAGTTTCAACCCTCCTGCCACAGGTATGGCCACCAACCTCCAGGTCTGGATCTACACAAGGTTACCTAGGGCCCCATCCAACCGGGCCTTGAACACTTCCATGGATAGGGCATCCACCCCCTCTCTGGGCAGCCTGTTCCAGCCCCTCACCACTCTCCCTGTAAAAAACTTCCCCCTAATATCTAATTTAAACCTTCCTTCCTTCAGCTTTAATCCATCCCCCTTGTCTTGCCGTTGTCTACCCTTTTAAAATGTTGATTCCCCTCCTGTTTCTCTGCTCCCTTCAGGTAATAGTGATTCCTAACACTCTGTTGCTTGCCAGCACACATTAGTCCTCTTTACAATATGTGTGATCTCTAGTGTGTATTGCGTCCACTTCTTATTTTTACATTTACATGTGCCTTTCTTTTTCTATGAGATATATTTTATGATTGCTACCGTAGCTTTTATTTTGGAAATGGGCCCTATGAAGAGAGGACCTTTACGCTAATGAGAGCTAAACCATTCAGGATCTTGCTTTCTTGACCAAAAATAGGTTGCATAAATCCTGGATGGAATCAATATGGACTCAACGTTTCTTACTGTATAGTTGGTGACTTTTCATACAATAATCTTGAACAGACACATACAGAGGAAACTTATCTTACAGAACGACAGGTAAATTTTACTGTAAGATAATAAATTTCCTTCCTTTGATATTTCTTTTAACGATTTTGAGCATCATATATCTTGACAAGAAGTGTTCCCAGGCACTGTGATTAACATGCAAAGCTGTTTCTTAAGTATTCAGTCTTTTTAAAAAACTGACACTGAGAGCTTAGAGGCCCTTTTTCTTAATTTTTAAACCTACTAATTTCATTGTGTCTGACACAAAGCAGAACATCTTTGCCATAATTGCTGTATAAGTTATTTTTTTTTCCATAAAGTTGTAATTTTCCTAAAATAAACTGGACTACTTCAATTATGTAAATCAAATATCTAAAGAATATGATGACTGCATTGGTGAAACACAATAGAACTTAACAAGAAGCCAGCAGAGAGAAGGGAGAGAGTGATGGGGAAGGCAAGAGCCCAAATGAGGATGTATTTTTTTTTTTTTTCAATTAGAACCACAGCAAATTCTCCGCCCTGCTGGTAAACTGGCTCCTGCAGCTTCTCACCCTGCCAGATTTGCTCTTCCCTTGGTGCCCGAGTGTGACCATTAAGATTGGCAGGAATTCTGGGCTAAAATGAAAGCTACTGTGCAGAGACGGAGAGTGGCTGTGAAAAACCAGGGCTTTGCTTCTGTTGTTGCTTTTGTGTATTTGTATTGAAGTAAATGTATAGGTGATAGTGCCTGAAAGAGCCAAAGAACTAAGGATAAATTTCATGTGAGATGTTTCAAGCAATATAAAGTGAAACAATGACTGGGAGATGAAAAAAAGACATAGTAATGGCTAAAAACTAAGTTAACAGTCAGGACTGACGGCCTGCATCAAATGGCTGGCATGAGGTGGCCTTGATCCTGAAACTCCTGACAACAGCTGACTCTTCCATACTTGTCTTATGTGACTCCTCCTGTAAATCCCAACCTTCCCTCAATCAAGACCTCCTCAGAGACCTAAATTACACTGTTCTTAGGATGCATCCGTTTCTGTCTCTTTGCTCCAGATGGAATGATTAGATTGAAGACAGCTCTGCAAAGGTGAAGTCACACCACTGATTTATATTACGAAGTCACTCAGCTTTATTTTCCAATCTAATCTGTGTGGGTTTCAGTTTGAAAAATCTTTTTTTAGCAGCTGACATATGCAGCAGAGACCTTCACTGATCTCTTTTCAGTGATTCCCATTTTTTTCCTAAAATATAGCTAAAGCAGAAGTTGTGAGAGTTCAAGATTAATTCTTTCTGAAATGTTTCTTTTTCTCTAAGTCACCATTGACTTTTAATGTGGCATAGAGCTTGATTAAATTCTTGTGACGGTTTGCTTTGCTCAGAGTTCTAGAGGCCTTTGGTGTCAGGCTTTGGCTAAAATGTGTGTAGAGTATGTATTCGTGTGTATTCAACATTGCTGTATCTTGAGATCCTAGACACCCAAGTGTTGATAATCTGTCATGATTTATTCTAATAATTTTGTTTTACACAGGGACTTTACTTTTCATCCTTAACTATTAGTTTTACTGTTTCATGACAGAAGGCATCCAGTCTGATTTAGTACACTCTGATGACTTGATTTTTGTATTCAAGTAGCTCCATGTCTTATGAAGGGCTTTGTCAAAGCCTGCAGTAAATTCCAAATAGAATCTTGCCCTGGGTTTTGGTAGCATAGTGTTAATTTTCCACAGAAGTTGGGATTGGATACAGCCAAGACAAATGACCCAAATTAACCAAAGGGGGTATTCCGTACCATGTGATGTCATGGTATAAAAGGGGGTTAGTTGTGAAGAGGCAGTGCAGCTCCAGGATGTATGGCTAAGGGATGGTCCAGCTTCAGGATGGGTCTGAATTGTGAGGTTCAGTAAGAAACTGGATTGTGTATCACCAGTTTTTTATATTTTATTATAAGTCCTGTTGTTGTTATTACTCTCTCCCTTTGCTGTTCCAGTAGACTGTCCTTATTCCATCCCACGAGGTTTGCTTTTGTCTCCCCAGCCTGCTGTGTAGGGAAGAGGTGAGGGAGAAGCTGTGCGTTGCTCAGCTGCAGTCTGGGACTAAACTATGACAGTCTTTTTAGGTGCCCAATGTAGGGCACAAAGGGTTGGCATAACGAAAGATCTGAGCTGCTTGTGGTTAACAATAGAATTGTGAGAAGTGTTCATTGTATTATTTAAACAGTTGCTGGTCACAGTGGTGTGTTGTTTGAAGATGTGACTGTGGTATGCAAACCCATTCTTACTGTATGTATTCTTTGTGGAGCTCTTTACCAGCTCTGGGAGAGGGGTCTGGATTCTCATTTTACTGTTCTGTGTGATATCAACTTTGATATGGTAACATAAATGGTCATGTACTTAAACTGGCATTTGTATGGCATCTTGATGTCCTGTCCATACCTCAGACCATGTTTTTTTGAATTCATTAATAACCACAACCAATCTATGGGGAAGAGAGTTAGTGGGTACTTCCTCCCACACTTTCCCCTCATCTTTTCCTTTCAAGCTGGTTACAGAAGATTTTGAGAATTTAGAATATGCTTGGGATGTTCAAGCTGGCATGTTCCAATTGTTATATCTCCTGAATGCGTGTCAAATTTTGTTCAGGGTTGCAAAACATTGTTTTAAGATACCACACAGATTTTTCCCAAAGCTGAATAGTCAGGGATGGCTTTGTGTGTGGGACAACATGGGCAAGTATTTAGACACCCCTGATGGTTTGGAACTTCATTCCCAAACAAGTACAGGACTCTGATAAAGTGATGGAATATTTAAAAGGAAAAAACCTGTGGCTATTCCAAGGAAACAAAACTCACTGCGCTGTGCTGGGCCCTGTGCTCTCTACTGAATGCTCCTCCGTTAGGGGAAAGAGGGAAAACAATGACAGGCAGTGTGGCTACCTGCAGCAAACAGTGTAGCTATGCAAAGACCCATAACAGGGAGTGCCACTGAGCCAGGACCACAACCTGTACTGGTATCTGTTGCCCCTATACAGAAGAAGAACTTCACAAAGAAATCAGTTTGCTTCTGATGGGTAGTGATGAACTGGGACCACCCTCAGAACAGGAGGGAGTGACAGAACCAGAGGCCATCACCTGGTCCCTGTCTTTGAGTGAGCTGTGAGATAGGTGAAAAGATTTCAGCTGCCTTCCAGGCGAGTACAGCATTACCTGGCTGCTCCTGATGCTGGGATAATGGGGCCAGTAGCTTGGAATTAGAGTGTAGGGAACCCAAGCAGCTGGGATCCTGGCCTAGGGAAGGGGGCATTGACAAGGTGATCAGGAAGGAGAGACAAGCTCTCAGCAGCAGGTAGTACTTAATGATAGGATTAATGGCTGTTCCATGTGAGAACAAACATTCTGTGGGCAAAGAATCATTGGATGGCATTAGTTGTATTAGTCCTGCTTGTAGGTCAACTACACTTCCCTTGGTCATTTTTTTTTTTTTTGAGAAACTTAGAGGTATATTGATTAGAAACTTACCTTGCACATTCCTTTACCTTGGCTGCTATGCTGAAATACGAGATTACTTATTGTACTTAATTGCTTTGTTATACAGAGAACAAACAGCTTTACATCATTTGTGACTCTAGCAGAACAGTGCCAGAACACTGCTGACAGGTAGTAATGTTTCTTTCCTTGGTCTTGCAGGTCAGTTTAGGTTCTGGCAGATGTGTTTTATGAAGGTTGAAAATGAAGGGCTAGTAGAAATTGTGTGTGACATAAGAGTAAGAGAAAGAAAAATTAGAAGTGTAACAAATTACATATGTAAATACTTGTGTTCTGTATGTATACTGGTTGCTGTGAATCACTCAAGTGCTGGAGAGAACAGTGTGAACATGTATCTTTGCATGTTTATTGATTTTATTTTTATGTTTTCCAAAGTTGGTAAGTTAGTGGCATGACAGTGCCATTTGCTAGTCTACAACATGTTTTGCAGAGCTTGCTTCCAAGATGACATGATTTTATTACCATAGTTTAAACTGTGTGAAGGACTGTTTCAGGGGATGTTTTGCTAATGACACAAGCACACAGAAGAAAAATAGCTCTCATAATGGCATTCAGTAGCATGTATTACAGGCATCTTTTGTAGGAAATGTCAGCGAAGTTGAATTATTGTCATGGTCCTTCAGCATATAAAACAGGCTTTAAACTCTGTTATATGAATTTCCAATATAAAGAGGATATATTAGATTCTGGTTATTCCAGCATATAAGAGGAAAAATGCTGTCACTTAATTGTAAGCACAAATCCAATGTGAAATAGCAGGTGTAATTCTGAAGGACACAATGGTGGGTTTTGGCTGTACTGTTGCAGCAGAACAGCTACAATGTAAGGGAATTATTATTTCCCTTTTAAATGAAGCCTTGGATAAGATATTGTCTTTGAACTCCTTTGAACACTATCAAAAACAAGACTGAGAGAAGCAGACCTTAATTACTTCATTTACCACATGCAGTTTCATCTGATTTGCTGTGGACATCTGTAGGGGAACCTTCAGTTACAGCACAGATAACAAAGTTCTGTGAGTCGTAGCTGAATCTGAGCACCAAAGGATGCATAACAACAAAAAACCCAAAACAAAGCAAATGCTTATCTGATTATTTATTTGCCCTGTTACGTTTAATCTCTGCTATATATTTTTGCTAACCAGGCTTCACCTAACCAAACATGAGAGAAAATTATTTTATAGGTCCAATCTTCAATTTAAGACAGGTAAAAAAAAAAATTAAAAATAGTATCCTGAATGAATTGCAAGTTAATGAATCAGCATGGAGAAACTTTTACAAAGAACTCTATGTGCTTATTCTCATTTCAAGAAGGCCTGTGGATAAAATAAGGAAATAATATTTTAGCCTAAAGACAACAGGGGAAAAAGGTAACTTGAGTTTATTGAGCCAGGTATAGTGACAAAAGCTTGGTGAAGCTGCAGCTTCATTTGCAATTTTTCTAGTTATCACTTGGGAAATTATAAAAATCAAGAGTTTATGGGATTAAGTGAGCTTGTACTAGCAGTCCATTTTATGAGGAATCTGGCAAAATCCTTCAATGATATCTGGTTTAAGTGGATGGAATTTTATGCACTGTTAAACAGTGTAGAAGATCTTAAGAAAACTGTGAAAAGCAATTTATCCATTATTACAGACAGATAAAAATATCTGGGCAGCCTTAGAGGTCTGCTCACAAACCCTGAAGAATGAGGGCTCAAAAACATAGGCTTAGGTACCAGCCTACCATACAGCTGCAGGCTCAGTATGGTCTTTTCATACTCATTCTGTCTTTTCTGCATGTTGGACTTTCAGACATTACAGAATGGTGAGGGTTTATTACTGATCCTCTCTCTCACTTCAAATCTGTATGAAAGCATTCCCAAATGTTCTACCTGGTAGGAATATTAAGACTGTCAGCTTTAGCAAAGCTTTGGTCTGATAATCACAATCATATTATCTTTCTTCTTCCATTTGCACTGTGAAATTAAAAAAAAAAAGAAAAAATCACCCTCTTTCAGATTTACAATTGTACTCAATGTCACAATATTCCCTACAATTACGTATAGTGTTAATTTTCTTAGGTATGCAGTAATACATTGCATTACTGTAGGTTTGACATACGGTGGTAACAAATCACAAAAAGAAAATATAATCCACTGGAAAACATGTTCTGTTCCATCTGTTTTCTCTTAATTATGAAAGATATTTTCACACATGCATGCATGCACACGCACAAATAAAAATAGCTTTTGCTTTGTCAGAATACGGACTTCCACTCTGGAATAAATGAAGGGAGAGAAAGTACACTCATGGGAAGAATTACCAGCCATTTCATTTTCTTGGGGTTTTTTTCCTTTTAATATTTATACATAAAAGCTACTTTTTACTTCCCAGCCCATCTTCTTTCTCTTATTTGGGTCCTGCAGTGAAATTGTAATAATGAGGGGGGAAAAAAAAACACATCCAGCACAGATAATTAGTCTGTTTAACTGGCTCTGAGTTTCTATCACTGCTGAATACTTAAGAAAATTTGTGTTTACTGTCATGGCCTCGGGAGAGGTGCATTTTGTTTCCAAAAGCATCCTGCAGGACAACCATCATGTAATACCACTCAAGTGTCCTTCAAAGCAGTGTAAACAGTGTAATGCAGGAGATTTATTACAAAAGAGCAACACTAAATTTCTGTCATTTCAATCTATTTAACAATCTTGAGGCTTTTTAGGGTCGTGCATCAAACAATGTTTTGTCTTGCTCGCAATAAAAAGTGAGTCCTGTGACTATCCAAACTGTACTATGCTGCTCTTTATATAAAGAATCAAGACCTTCTGCACAGATACTGGTCTCAAATTAGGTGATTTTAAATGTCATAATGGAGCCAAGCATATACTCTTTTAGCTAGGCAATATCAACTGGCTGATGTCAGGGAGACTGTCCTTGACTGGGATTATGACCACATCCCGGTGGGACATGGTTATGCTCTTGCTGTCAGTGCTGCTCCTTGATAGGACAGTCACATACAAAGTGTGTGTGTATGGTTCGTTAGCAGAGCAGGTAGCACATGCTTCAGCATCTGCCCCTTATTTACTGGTATCATTAGGAGCCCATTTTTGGATCTGTGCTTAATTTGCCCCTTTGTGTTTTATATGTAAATCTGAGGAGGGAATTACAACAAAAAGGAAAGACAAAGCTTCTATTCTGCTCCTTCCCCTTGAACAAGTGATGAATATGCACATACTTCACAAAAGATCTCACTGCTGCTTCTGCTCACAGATAAGATCATCTTCAGAATCAAATGTACCGGTTTGGAGATGCTTTATAGTAATCTGCTTAGTTCTATTCCCTCCTCTTCTTAACAGTCCATGAAAAACTTGAGAATCTGTGAGGGCTGTGTCTTTCTGAAGCCTCTTGCCCCCTGTAGCATGGGTCCTTCTGATGTCTCAGCCCTCTGTGACTCTGTCACATCTGCACAGCAGATAATAAAATCCAAGTTCCTTTTCTAGAAAAGTCATGGCTCAGTGATCTCATTAGGAGCATACCTTATTCTTTCTCAGCAGATCGTTTGGCTCTGGTCCTTGAAGCTGTTTGAAATTTTGGCAGCTCAGGAGGGAAGCTGAGTAGCACGATATTTGTTCACTCCTCATTGCCAGTCTGACAAGTGAACAGCAGTTCACCAGAGTTCAAACATCTGGCAAACAGCTCGCTGCAGCTCTAAGCTGTCACACATTAATAAAGACCAATTGTTCTGTCAAGAACATGTTGAGAAGTTTAAAGGAAGAGAAGAGCCAAGGGGAAGTGTGCTAATTAAAAGTATCTATGTAGAGCTGTAGTGAATAAAGGATGATTAATTTAACTTTCTTAAAGTTACATCTATGTTGCAGGATCAGGCATGAACATTGTTTAGCTTAATTGAAGAGGAGAAGCCCCTGCCACCCTTACTCCTGTTGAATAACACCTTATTCACTGGGTAGTTCCATGGGATCCCGTTGGACTCTGAGATGTAATTCTGTGGTTGGTGTTAAGGGAAGATGGAAGGGTACATTTTCATACCAATTCTTCCTCTTATTTTAAAATACACTAATCTGCCCTTGAAAGAGACAGACAGTTACATATCAATCCTCTTTGTTCATGTCTTCAAACTCTTTGCTGCTCATTATCTGTCAATACACTATATATTATATATCACACTGCGTATTGGGTTTAAAAAGATCTTAGAGAGGCATGTGGAGAAGGTCATGAGAAACTCTCTGCTTCACAGACAGTTCATATGTTTTCCATTTCAAGAGACGTAGCATTTGCTTTCCAAATGTCAGTTTCTCTGCTATTTTCAAATACATGGCTTTTGTACTGTATTGTGACATTAATTTTTAAGGAAAAAATCCATAGTTTTGTTAAAGACACAATAGTTCAGCTTTTGATTCCATGTCACTGACTACTTCTCTTTCTAACAGCTTATAAAAGATGAAAAATCTCCAAAAGACAGATTCTTCTCTCTTTGTTTCAGAAAGGATAAATTCAGAAGCATCTTTAGATCTGGAATAATCTTGTAAAACATGCTGATAACTTAGGAATGATACCAGGAACACTCCACTCAAGAATTCTCTTGTATTGTGCCCTTCAAGTGTGAGAGATGAAGCTGGCTCACTCCCTGGGTGTGGTTGAACAGGAGTGAAGGATGAGGGAAGAAAAGCTTGCTTTTCCCTCTGCTGCTGTGAGAAGCAGGGAATCCTAAAGCTCAGCACCCTGGTGTCTTGAGACATTCTTTGTCATCTAGCTGCTCGCAGAGATCTGGTGAGAGCCATTGAGACCACGATTGTTTTGCAGCCTGCCAGCCTGGGTGAATGCCCACTGTTCTGCACCTAGAACTAGCCCTAGCCTTAAGCAACTGGAAAGGACACTTACACAGTTTGTCTGTATAATTGGAGGATTTCATGTGAAAAATTAATGTCTTTTGGAGTCCAGAAATGGGCAAGGTATCTCTAAACCTTTGGATCATGATCTGAAACTGTGTTTTATAGCAGGTGGTAGGAATCATGATTTTTTTTTTTAACAACTTAATGGTCTACTTGCAAACAGTTTTGTTGGAAACAAGCTGCTTGTCTTACAAATACCAATATAGGTCAGTACAACTGCCAGATAGAGACTAAAGGCTAGGAAGACATGCAACATAATGAATTACTTGGTTTTCTTTGGAGGCATAATATGGAAATATACGTTATTACTACAAGTGTCATACTAGTGCTGAAGAATACAGGCCTGCAGGTCCTTTCACATCTCTTTTTGTTAAAAACAGTTTAAAATAAACGTGCAGTCAACCTGCCAATAAGTTTTCATAGCCAAGACTAAGCAGGGGTGATTCTTTGCACAGTATTTGTCATTGTTGGCCTTGTGGTAATTAATCCATCTGTCCATTGCTACAGCTGATACTCTGCATCTGTTTGACACATCTTTGCTGAGTTGCTAGTTGAAGATAAAGTGCTTAGATGTGGAAAGAAGCATACAGCTCTTCTTGGAGAGGCTTTTTGTCAGCCTTCCCATTGCTAGCCTCACATCTGCCTCAGCATATGACAGCTGCATGGGGTGTCTTCGCTATGAGCTTTTGAAAGCATTTGAGAAGCATGGTGAAGCCTCTAGAGAACAGGCTTTATGAGGAGCAACTGGGGTTGTTTAGTCTGGAGAAAAGGAGTCTGAGGCAAGACCTGACCTCTACAACTACCTGAAAGGAGGTTGTAGCAAGGTGGGTGTTGGTCTCTTTTCCCAAATAACCGGACAGGAGGAAATGGTCTCAAGTTGCAGAAGGGGAGGTTTAGATTGGATATTAGGCAAAATGTTTTCTGTGAAAGGGTTGTCAAGGTTTGGAACAGGCTGCCTAAGGAAGTGGTTGAGTCACCATCCCTGGAGGTATTTAAAAGACACTTAAATGTGGTGCTTAGGACATGGTTTAGTGGTCGGACTTGGCTGTGTTAGGTTTACCATCAGACTTTATTTTAAAACGAGAACTTCAGTTATTACAAGTTGCAATTTATTGTAAAGCACATTGGATGTATTGTATTTGAGTGATCTATTTCTCTCCCTTGTAAATATGTCAAACTTGAGTTTCATTTCCTCTTCGTCAGTTATATTATGGGGGACTTTGAGGCCGTGATCTTTACTGTATGAATACTGTATGATTACTGGTACAGAAGTAGCGATGACTTTAAAAACCGTATTGCTTAAAGATCTACGGCAGACTTTTCTTCTCCCCAAGATTTATCTGTAATACCTGTACTGGTACCACAGAAATTGTCTGAAAAATTACAATTTATCATGGTTTTATGGGGCTATTTTCCCTCTGGATATCCTTAAGCGTTTATGGAATTTCACTAAATATCATGGTTGTTTACCGTGTTCATCTACAGAAGTGATGGCAAAATAGTCTTCCAACACATGATTCACATTTAAAATAATTGCGGCTAAAATAATGTGTCTTCTCACTTTCTGATGAGCTGACTTTCCTCAGTTCATCTAAAGAAGGTTCTATGATCATAATATTGAGTGTAGGGTAAAAGAAAACTGAAGGTGAAAGTTACTCAATAACAGCAGACTTCTGAAATCTCAGAAGACCAGTTCTTTCTCTAACAATAACAACATTGTTGATGATGCAAAGGTGATTATATTCAAGTGTCCCAGCAATTCTTTATTATGCTCAGTATATAGCAATGCTTAATCCACAGCTTTTGGAGTGTCAGAAAATATATTTTAAAAAGTAGCTATACAAGTTAATATTTAAGGTGTAAAATGACAATAATAAAAAACTGGAAAAAGAAAGCATATGAAAAGATGAAATTTACTGTCTAGTATAAATATGCCGAAAGAGCATCTTCTAAGAAATCAGTACTGTGGAGGCAGCCTCATCATTTTATTATGAAATCATTCATATTGCCATTCTTGAGACTTAATTTTGCCAAACACTTTAAGGTTCTATTATCCATCATGAATTATTTTAATGCAGGACTTCACTCTATAAATTTGAGAGAGAAAAAAGCTAAAAAATATAGCCTCTGATGTACTGTATATTTGGTTCCAACTTGAAATATATAAGCGAAACATGGGAAGCTGTTAATAACCAGTAATAAATTTAAAGGATCATGGTAGTTTTAAAAAATTCAGGCTTGACAGGTTGTGTGTTTTTCATTGCCACAAAGCTAAAAGAAATCTATGCCTAGGAACCTCAAAGGACCAAAATTATTTCAAGCAGCAGGATTTAAAAACAAATTTATTTGCATTTTGGGGAGAGGTAGACATTTTGCTCAAGAACTCCATTACGTAACTGTTTATTATATCGCTCTATAGGCAAACATATCTCTGTAGATTCCAGATTGCAGTAATTGAAATCAGGTAGTCCGATCCTCATCTGGTGAATATAGAGCTGGTGATTTCAGTCTGGGACCTTTAGATACTGGTAAAAGAATGAAAAAATAAAAGCTTAAAACTCCTACTGCTCTTGGAGTTGAAATTACTCTCTTAATTATTGGTGATTTCCCCTAGCAGTATAGAAATATTTATAACAACTGTGCTAAAATACTGGGCTATTCAGTGACAACTAAGAGAGGCTGATAAGAGTTTTTTGATATTTCTAAATCAAAGGTATCTAAAAGTACATCAGTTGAAAACGAAAGTAGAAAATGAAGAAGAGATAAGGGACTCAAAATAGATCTACATGCAAATATCATGTCTTGGGTCTAGTAAGACCAACCCTACTGATAAAAGGTAAATGGGAAATAGGTTTGGGAAGGCAAATTCAAGATGAAATTTGGAATTATTATTTCTTAGGAAGTATGTTTGTGTATATATACCTCCTCTTTGCCCACTACATGTCCCTCTGTTTGGCATGCTTTCTATAAAAATCAATATTGCTCTTCAAGTGGCACAAGTTTATTTTATATCATTTTCACATAAAATATTTTTTTTAAGGGTTTTCTATTGTCTCAGAGATTTATGGCCTCCACTTCTTCCTGTCCTTTCTCTGGGCTCACAAAAACTATCACTTTTATTATGTACAGTAGAGCCACCTGTTTATGTCCACATGACCCCTCCAAGTCTCCAGGTGTGGCTGGGCAGGCAGGAACTGCTGCCTGTGGGAGGAAGACCTTCCTACAGACATCCACAGCAGTGCCTCTCCCACACCCCTTTTCTAGCTGCTCACTCTTCCTCTTACACCCATGTTGGTTTCTGTCCCTCTGGGACTGTCAAATCATAAATCATCTGTGTATAACATCCTCCTTTAACTGAGGGTATGAAACCCCCTGACAGAGATATGAGAACACCAACTGTCTACTGAGTTACTTTTTTTGAAGTGTTTCCAGGCTGTACTCACAAGAGACAAAGATCAGATTTTGTATCCATCATTTTGGTGAATCCTTGCAGGATGGTTCTCCTAAATGTAACTGTGAATCTTTCGTCTTGAGGAGTTGGCATTCAGCCCTTGCAAGGAGTAAATGTCAGAGGGTTTACTGCTTGCATCGCTTCCATGGGAAGAACTGCAGGTTCTAAAGTGTGTCTTTGTTATGACTCCAGCTGGATAAGTCGGTGACCACTAGAATGCTCTACCACGTCTGGATAAAAAGGATTTCAAGCACATTTAGTGTAATATTTAGTGTAATAAAAATAGCACAAGATGAAAAGTCTTCATCTTATGGAGTACAGAACTATGTGTTTTAAACTAACTGTCCAACACTACAAATATAAACCATTAGGGGGACCCCCTGTGATATAACTGTTTCTGTAATCAGATATGCTGTGGTATTTTTATATTACTTTTTATAGAAGTATAACCAGAGAGGTATATATATTTTTAATCACTTTTCCATTTTATGGCCCTATTTTCTGAGGCAGAGCTGGAGTTCTGCATAGCCATCACTCCTGTGCTGTTGAATGACCTCTTGGATTTTCTTTGTGGTCACAAAAGTCATAACTAGAAAGTCTCTCATACTTATTTGCTACTGATTGCTATGTAGCTATTAAGCATGTATTGATATAGATGAAAATCTTGACATCAGGCTAAAATGTGAGCAGGCAGAGAAAAAGCTTCCTTTGCCTGAGCAGCACGTGCTGTTTGGAGGAGCTCAGAGCCAAGTGTTCTGCAGTTACGCTGTGGCTCCTTGGCTCATACCTGCATGGTGCGCTCAGCCTAGCAAAAGCTCTCAGTGTTACAGCAGGGCCAGGAGTTACCAAGGCTGAAGCATAAACTATGTGCTGGGAAAAGAGAACTCAGGTCAAAGAAGCCTTAACTTCATGGAAGGCAAAACTACCTGAAAGGCTGGTGCTGCAGCCTGAGCAGAGTGTAGCCCAGAACATGGAGGAAGGTGTCTCTCTGCAGGACAGAAATGTTTCTGCTTCCCAAAGGCTGCTTCCTTTCCTCCTAGCTGGTGTGGAACAGATACCATGCACTTGCTGTCACCGTTCTTGTTACCACTAGGAACTGTAAGCCACTTTTCAGTAGGGTTTGCAAGGTATATTGTCAGCTCTGGTTGCATCATTGAATTATGATTTTGATACTCCTGTGTTCCTGTTGACTTGGATTTCCTCTATAGTTTCTTCTGGATAGTCTGGGGTAAACCTATTTATCCTCTTCATGTGATCAATTCTTCAGAAATGGAAATTTACTGAAGTCACTGACATCAGCATGGTATCCCCCTGACTTGATGGACATTGATTATCACTTCCTACTTATTCTTTCAATTTTGATCTGTCCTTTAAACTATCAATGAGTGCCAACAAATCGTAGCATCTTCTTAACTTCATCAATACTTGAAGTTTTTTTGGGTGTTCCTACTTTGATGCCCTTCACTATTAGTGAATTAAACGTTGTCACCTATGTTTTTAGAAGTCTTTTAACCTCAGAGATTAAAACAGCAGAAAAATACTAGTTGCTAAAAGGCACGAGTTGTTCAATAGCCACAGAGCTCATGATGGGACGGAATAACTCAGGGATTTTTTTTTTTAATCTGCAGAGGGTGCAGCGATGCCTTTCCACCAACAACTCTAATAAGAAAACAAAAAGTAGTACAGCAGGGATAGAGTTAATTTTCTTCCTAGCAGCTAGTATAGTGCTGTGGTTTAGATTTAGGATGAGAATAGTGTGGACAACACATTGGAACAAACCAGCACCAGCTCCCACCAGGCCCACAGCAACTATCCACTGCTAGCTACAAGGGGCTGGAGAATTCTGAGAAAGGGTCTTATCAGTCGTCTGGACCCCAAGGGTAACCTCTTTTGTCAGTCATCTCCTTTTTCAGACTGTAACCCCTTGTATGACAAGGGTACCTTCAATAGCAAAGGTGGCACTTAGGCACCAGAAATATCCTTTCCATTCCTAGATTCTGAAGAGCAGTCTTCTCTCAACTCTTTGAGGTCTCTGGGTGTATTCATAATAATCCCAGGATTTTGGGGATGTTTTCAAAGGCTTCAGTAGCAGTCAGGCATCTAGTAAGATTTGGAAAGTCAATGAACACCCCAAACCGATCATCTTCCCCCCGAAGTCACTCCTGGCTGTGAAGACTTTGAGGGGATGATTTCGTGTGTCAGTGGTTGCATTGTACTCCTGTTTTACATATGCAGAGATGACTGTGCTGTGTATCAGACCACACAAACTCTGCTTTTTGTGTGCATATCTTTAGACAATTAGATTTTAGAGCTTACCTATGAAAATACTGTTCGTTCTTGCCTCCAGAGGGGAGAATTCTTGGATAGCTTATTAGCATCAAAAACATAGATTTCACTGAAAGAAAATGGGGCAAGTCAGGTCCTCTGAACACAGTGATGGTTATTATTTTTGTTGTAAATCCATTTCTTCACCTCTTTTGAAAGTATCTAACCCCCTGCCAGGGGCAGTGAAAGGAGTGACCTGGAAGTGTGAGATGTCAATGCACTGCCAATGGATATATTTTTTCTTATTGCTGTGCAGACATGGACTCAGCAGGTATATAAAACACAATGTTCCAACCCATTTCACCCTCCAAGTTGGAGTGCAGTATGTTCATTTTCACTCTCTGCACTCACTGCCTGTTCTTGGTCAGAGTCAGAGCTCATGTTGCTGTACAATCTTGAGGTTCTTTTATGAGCTTAGCTGGAACACTGCTGGGTATCTTTCTCCATTGCAACTTTTTTAATCTTGACTTGCAAAATCTTTCTGCTTCACAGGTTATTACTATACTTTAAGTAAAATCTCAAATACCTTCAAGTATTTCGCATAGGCTTTCACAATGTCCTTTTTCAGTGCACTTTCAATTCTGCATGTAGGCTAGTGGTGGATTCATTCTTTTTGACTGCGTAGTGGCCAGTCTGATTCTATTTCTTCTTGTGTTTATCCTTTTTATTGCCAGAGAATCATGAGAACCAATGAAAATATTTGCCCCATTTAGATGCTGAGAACAGACTCTGCTCCCAAGGGAAAAAAGTACAGGGAAAATTCCAACTGAAAAAACCCATTATAGTTTATGGAACAAATGAGCAGTTTGCTTTTCTGCATTCAACCATGATGGTTTGTTGGAACATCTAGTAAAATGTTTGTGGAAGACTGCAATGTCATTGCTTTCCTGTCTTCACCTTTTCAAAAAGAAAATAGAAGAAACTCTGACTTTCCCAAATGGAACAGAAAATGCAAGATCTAGATTTTGTTGTGGACTCCTACACTGACTGTTGAGCTAAAGAAAGTCTCAAACTTCATTTAATTTGCATTTGATAAATGAGACTAATTTTGAGTGAATCTTTCGATTAACTCTTCTTCATCTGTACTTTGAGTCTATCTGGTATTTTTAGGAGATACTAAATTTGGTTGATATCAGCCCTACTAAGTGGCCTCTAAAGAAAGTGAACCCCCTGAAGACATGAATACATTTGCTCTTCCCTGGCTTCCTCTTCCACCTTTACATATGGGAAAAAGAAGTGCAGAAAAGTTAAACAACTTTCTCAAGAAGCTTGGTGGGTGGAGTTAAGCTGATTTTCTACATCCCAGTTCAGTGTTTTAAATGCATGACCAATCTTTTTGTCTGTTTTCATCTGGTGAGATATTTTGGAACAATTTAAAAAATGTGGGATGGAATTTTAAACTGTAGCTGTCCCATCTCCTTCAAAGATTTTGTTCTTATTAAGTTTCATTGTGATGTGCTGGTTCCTCAGAAGCCCAAAGCAGCTTACCATTTTATTGCAGCCTAGTCAGTAGTACCTTACAAAACAAAGTGCTCACACTTAGTGGTAATTAGAGAATCTGATGCTGAATTCCCGGTGTAGATATATATTTGTCGAGCTCTGATGGGTTTGACTGGCATTTTTGCAGTTGAAGCCACATTCTGGAAAACTTTTAATATTGACCTCTCACTTCTTATAAGTGTTTCAAACACAAGTAATTTCCAAAAGATATTAGCATTGTGCACTGATTTACTAGTAAGTTTTTAAGATATTTTAATACCTTTTTAATTAACTTTTAATGGATACTTTTTTTCTGTTTAGTGTAATGTTCAGTTTGATGTAGGGATTCAGAAACTTCGGGCCTCCTACTAAATGAAATTAAAAAATTGGATTTCCCTATCTTTGTAAATGAGCCACATCCTCTTGTTAGTCTTTTACTTGACTAGCTAATAAATGGATTGTTCCATTTGTGTTAACTGAGAGAAGAGGCATGGATTATTCCTGTGTGATTTAATCTACGTGATCCTGCTCTGGCAGGGAGTGGGCTAGATGATCCCTTCCAACTCCTAATGGTCTGTGGTACTGTGATAATAGAGAAATTCTTGAAAAGTGCATTTCAGATAGGTCATGGCAAAAGATGACAAGCATCACATTAACATTTACAGAGGAAGTAGAAAGAGATGACAGAAATGACCTAAAGAAAGTTCAGCTGCTGTGGATCATTTGTTGCTTATGGTTTTACTGCAGTGGAACAGGAGTTTGGTGAGAGTCCTTTAAATCAGGCTAAACCAGATTCCTGTTCAGTGACTTTTGGATCACTTCCTGACATGTTTTGTTTGTGGAACAGCAAGCCAGAAGTTTCCCACTCTGTGCTGGGAAGCACTATACAGTTGATGTTGGTACATCATGTGTCACAATGAGGTGAGGGAAAGTTCTGGAGTCTCATGAGAATATTTGACCCAAAAAGTTAATTGAATTAGACTGTCAATCATCTGATCCAGCCAACTTCCATGAACAATCCTCTACTTCCATATCTGCTAAAAAGGAACTGCAACTACAATCTTTCCACCTTTTCTGCCATCATGAGGCTGCTAGTTCCTTTCCTTGTGATGGCTGATATTATATTAATCTTCAGAAGTTAACATTGTGGTGGGTTGACCCTGGCCAGCAGCCAAATACCTCCCCAGCCTCTCACTCGCTCCCATCTCCTGTAGGATGGGGAGAACATAGAAGAAAGGTGAGAAGACCTATGGATAGGTATAGTGATTTAATTGGGAAAGCGGTAGCTGATCACACAAGCAAAGTAAAAAGAGGAATTAATGCATTACTAAGCAATTTCTGGGAAGCAGGGCCTCGGGATGCCTAACAGCTGCTTGGGAAGACAAAAGGCTTAGTGGTGAATGTTTCCTCCCCTTCCTGCCTTTTCAATGAGGCTTTATTGGTGAGCACATCATATGTCATGGAGTATCATATGATATAAACTTTGGTCAGTTTGGGTCAGCTGTTTCAGCCATGTCCCCTCCCAGCCCCTTGCCCACACCCATCCAGATTACTGTGGGGGTGGGAGGGTGAAGCGAAGGCCTCAGTGCTACTCAGTAATAGTCAAAACATGGGTGTGTTGGCCACATGCCTTTAGTCCCAAATGCAAAGCACCATACAGGCTGCTGTGCAGTTAACTCCATAGTAGCCAGACCCTGTACACACATTTCTCACACATAGAAGTATGTTAATTGCTTTTCTGAATATTTTCCATAATACCTTTTTCTTCTGAATGCCACTATTATATTGATCACCTGACTTTAAGAGTCTTCAGTGTAATATATTGATCATCTAACCTGAACAGTCTTCAAGAACTTGAACTCTGTAGATATTTGGTGTCACTTGCAAATACAAATTAATCTAGTACAATTATTTCCAGTGTTCTAAGGCTAAAACCACTCTTCCTTGAATATCATTATTGCTTAATAAATTGCATACTTTCCTTTTGAGCAATATTAAATAATTGCCCCTCAAATTTGCAACTGAATGGCTGTTCACATTATGCATAATGCCTTATGAAATACTAATTGATGGCTTTGTGCAGTGTCTCAATAGAATAATTGCTTGTTTAGTGCAACACTTTCATTGAACAAATGCTTATTATTTGCATTTTTTCTTTGTAAAATAGATTTTCTTCCACTGTAATATTTTCAAGAAGATTTCTGGTTTGGAGTAATCGGACCATGAGCCATGATACATTTAATTGCTGAAGCATGAGCTATATAGCTATTGTTTCATTGTTGTTGTTGTCTGCAGGCAGTTTTTATACCTTCTGCTTTAAGAGACTTCATGCTTATGTTTTCTGCTGTAAGGTTTACCATTCTCTATCCAAAAAACTGCCTTATCTAACTGATGTTGTACCATCTCTCTTACTTCAAACATAGGAGTATTGGTTTCTAAGACAGAAGATGGGATGTGGGAGGGGGCACACAGCCAGAATTAGTATTTGGAAAATGCTTCTAGGTCCCTTAACACAGGTGTAGCATCAGTGAGCTGAGTTTAAACATGTCTTGTGAGAACAACATGAAAATAGCCTGGAATAGGAACCTGAGAATGAATCTGGCAATGAGAGACTACCTGGATAGTTTCTGGTACAGATGGCATGCTTGGTACTTGTCTGTTTTACATGTAGGCTACCAGGACTGTAGAGTTAACTAGTAGATTGTGCCATAGCTGCACTTTTATATTCAGGAAGCAGCATGTTCAAATTCCCCTAAATAGGTTTTTACTTAATCATATATTTTTTTCATGTTGCTATGAAATGAAGGGCTTAGTGGGTTCCCTTTGCCTCAAGCTAAACTTCCTTCCTTCTTTTTTGAGTGTAAAAGGAGCTGTATGGATTTATGTCCTCGGTGAGTTTATTATAATGTAGATCATTAAATCCCTAAAGATTTGGCATGCAGTTCAATAATTGTTTATTTGTCAAATGTATTCAGATTTTTTTCCAAAAGTATATGTTTGTTTTTCCTAGGGAAAGATTAAATGAGGGAAAAACAAACATTGTAACCCTGATTTTGTAGAAGCCTTGTTTGTGAGTGGTAAGGTGGTAGTTTTGCTTTACATGGTTCTTCAATTAGAAACCTGCTTGCTATGTTTCTTTCTCTTTACTTATTTTTGTTGTGCCTGACAAACTGCTTTTCAGCAGTGATATCATCTGGACCAAGTGGGACACAGTCTGATATTACATTTCCAGTTTGCATCCACATACTGACAAAAGAAACCAAAGCACAACCACCAATCACTTGTGAAAAATTCCTGCTGGGATTAATTCATTGCAGGTGCTTTTAATAATACACAATACCCAAAATGTTTGAGTTCCACCTCCATCCCTCAGAGATTTCATTCTAAACTCAATAGTGGGCATATTCTCGTACCAATGATTTGTATATGAGTCCACTTTTTTGTCTGTAGATAAATATATTATGATTACCTTGGCAAGTTCAATATTAAGTAAATGAAAAAGCATCAATGAATAAATGATAACTTTCTTTACTGAAAATAGAGATGATTTGGAGCTGAGTCCCTGTAATTTACAGATCCTAAATTTATTCAAGCATGCTCTCTTATCTATATTACAGTATAAAAACAGCCATCACTGTTTCTCATATACTGATAAAGAGGAAAAAAAAAATTACTGTCCTAGGGGTAAGGAAAGATGGTTTAAGTTTTGTAAAAGAAATATTGAAAAATCATTTTCCCAAAGAAAGCTATCTAGAAACACGTTTGCTAGTAAAAAAATAGTGTAGTATTTTAGCCATGTTGTCAGAATATCACAGACAAAAGAACTGAAATGTAAATGACTGAGGACATCTGATGTGACTTTCCTTCTTTATATTGCACAATGCTCTCTAGCTAGAATACAAATTTTGAAGTTATTATGCTCGTCTGCTGAGAACAAGGTGAATCTTTCCACAAGATGTCAAGGAGCTTTGGCAAAAAGTTTGTGGAGAATGCATAGTTTATGGCATTTTTATGAAGTAAACTTCCCACTAGATACACTAAAATCCCCTCATCTTCCAGCCACAGAATTTAGCTTAAGGATGATGTTTTATTGTCTCTAAAAAAACCAAAAGAAACCACAGATATTTTATATACATGCTCCTGAAATTTAGGTACATCTAGATTTTGCAAGTATTTACAAGAGATTAAAACTTAGTAGGAGACTTTGTGGAACTGTTTTTACGCACGAAGCAGCGGCATGTTTCTAGAGAGAAAAATAGCTCTATCCTAGCCCAACCCAGGTCAGAAGTACATAGTCAGACTTCCCTTTTGTTCTGTGGCAGGCTACTGTTTATACAATACTACAAAGTCTTTACTGGTTCAGAATCAGAAGTCTGAAATGGGGCTGCCCCATTAAAACTCCTTTTGAGTCTTCCAGATCTAACAGAATAATCCATAGTTCTGCCTCATTAAAACTGCTAATTCAGGAGCTACCCTAATCCTACTGCCAACTCACTGTAGCAGATGTGAACCATTTAAGTATCTAAAATCATACTTAATTCTCTTTGAATATCTTTATTGTGAAGCCTTTTCTCTTCTTCAGAGTTACTGATGCTCTCTACTTGTATTATCAACCATCACCTGGTATTCTGTCCTTGAAACAGTAGTATTATTTTTCAATACTGTTATTAGTATTTTAAAATTATTATTTCAAAACTTTACCCATAAATTAAGCTTGAAAGTTTTTGTCCAATGAAAATTTAAACAAGGGCTTCAAACTGGAAAACAAATTTGCACAACAGGTTTCAGGTTTGTGCAGCCACCACGAAAGTATACGTTGGAGCTAATGACTTCAGTTTTCTTGTGTGCAGGTGCTTAGCTTCTGGGAAGCTCTAAAGGGTGAACGAGCTTTGAAACCAGAGCAGAGTCTTATGGGAGAGTAAAGTGTGGAAGTATTTGAAACTTTTTCAAGACTTCCAGCCCAGATTTACTTAAACAAATGGGGATGTAAACTCTTCAAGAACCAGAAGCAAGACATCTACCACCTTACTGGATGGGAGACCGTGTTTGTCCTTTCCTTCAGGGGAAAAGACAAATCACAGAGCTTTCTGAAAAAAAAAAAAAAAATCAAAGATCTCAGTATTTCTCCATTATTTGTGCTGTCATCTGGCTGGATCTGGTGTTTCAGGGCATGAAAAATCAAGAATGTTTACTGTTACCCCATGAATTTGCTGGTGTGGCTCTGTAATGAGCTAGGGCCCATCAGAGTCACTGGGCAAAGTCTCATTGCCCTCATGTCATGTTAATCAAGATCTGAGTGCTCAGAGAAGCAGTACAGAACAGACCTGAGCAGACTACTCTTTCTTATAATGTGAAAATTTGGTACCAAGAGGGTGGAAGAAAAAAAAAAAATCACATAGGAAAGATCAAAAACAGATTATATTTTAGGGCAAAGAGATAACATGTGAAAGAAGGCCAAACCAAAAATAATCCCTAGTGCTTTCTGGAAAAATGCTGTGACATGTGGCATTCTCTTGAGGTATACACATTCTTAATGGCTTGGAAAATACCATTAGAAATTACTATTTCCAGCCTTATGAACTCCACCTTCTAAAGAGGATTATTAGATTACTTTTAAGACAGCTAGAAGAATGGGTTAAGTCTCAGACAGTTCCTGTTTTCATTACTATCATTGTCTCAAGGCATTAAAGTTGTGCCGTTTGCTATTTCCATTAACCCCTTAATCTGAGAGGTGAGTGTCAATTTAGTCTTGTCAGGTTAATGTCTCAGGGAGCGCCTGTGCTACTGACCTCTGATTTCTTTGTCCTCTCTCTCCTCAATCTGACTGTTTTGCCACTTTCTACTTTTCCCTCCTGTACAGAGTTAGGTATTTTAGGAATGTTGTGTCTCAACCAATATTTGGTGTACTGTGGTTCTTTGTACTGTTTGAAAGAAATGCTGTTTCTTCCTGCTTGTCAATACTAAGGCTACACAGCCCTCGAGTGTCAGGCATGAGAATGCATTGGGCCATCCCTTAAAGCAGGACTTTTGTCTGGGTGTGGATGGTCACCCTGCTGTCATTGAACATCCTACCGAGTCCCTGGCAGTCTGGTGATGTGCAATTACGTATGCGTCTAGAGCTGACTTTCTGCATACACCAAACCTGCCACAGATAATGAAGGGTCAGGAAAGGAAAACTTACCACAATACATCTCCTGCAATGGATAAGGCTTGCTTGCTTTCCACTGACAAAGGTTACAAGGGTAATTCCAAAGGTACCTCACCTCTTATATGACTCTGTGCTTAGGAAGAAGATAAGAGAACGGTGTTATTTTCCCCAGCCCTCTGTGTCCCTCCTCAACTGCTGTGCCTGCCTCCTGTGGAGTGGGACTGGAAGTCCTAAGCAGAAGCTTAAATCTAATTGTGTTTAGCAAAGCCTGGTAAAGCAGTTTTACATGCAAAAGAATAATACAAAGGTATTAGGGTTTAACAAGACAAAAACTCTGGAGGGAATTTGAATAACCAGCAAGGTGACATCCTAAGTGAAATATAATACATGAAAGAGTCACAGGAGAAAAAGGTCTTACAAATTTCTTTAAAAAAATCTCACCACAAAAGTACAGGGGTACTTCACTTGAAAATCAATCAAAATATTCTGGAGCCAGATTTGAGGACATACTGTAGGGAACTGTCTAGCATAGTAGAAAAGAGAAAGGCTTTGCTTTATATATTAGAGATAAGGCTTCAATTTTTTATGTGAAGAATTCTTTCTCTGCCTTTGCTTTTCCAGCAGAATCTGAGGTATCTTATCTAAGAAAATGGAAATAACAACACTAGCAACACCATTTTTTGCCTTTTACCAAAGAAAGCAAAATAGAGGAGATGTCTGTCTTTCATTTGGGGAAATGATAATAATGCTCAGGTTGGCTTGAGGTGGTGTAAGTATGCCTGTCTGAAACAGCTTCTAAATGCATCAGTCCCTGTAATGAATTAAAGACAGATTGCAGTTTTATACCAGTTACCTAAAGAATGCAGGGCAGCTAAATCAGGAAGCGTCAAGCACAAGGGAGACCTAATTGTAATTTTCTGTGTTTGACAGCCAAAAGAATCTTGAGGTCCTCCTGACTTCCCTGCATTACTGCTCAAGGACCACAGGTAAATTTTTGTTCAGTTTCATTCTTGTCTAAAAGTGTGAGGGTGCATGAGTGGGAGGAAGAAACTGCAAAGGAAAACAAAGTAAAATAAAAATGATGGGCTTAAAGCATAGTAGCATCTCCCAACAGAAGGGAAAAAATAAGAAAAAAACCCATGTATTATTCATGAATATCCATGTACACACAGGAGAATTAAATGAGTTTAAACACAACTTTATTAGCTTTTACTCCTAAAGAATAGAGAAGAAATAACTGTGAAGTGAGGAAAAAGATCAGAAGTGTGCTAGTGACATCCTCCTGTGTTGTGAGTGATACCTCGTGGGCAAGATCCATGAGGGGCATAAGCAAGTTTTTCAAACACCAGGAATGCTTTTGTCAGAGCTGGATAGACCCAGGAGCATTAGCGTCATTGACAACACATGACTACTGCAGTGTCAAATAACAGAATACTTGGCTATACTGGGTGTACAGCAACATGCAGATCACACTCCCTTGAGGCAATCACTGTTACTAATTTATCTCCAGAGCTGTGTGGGTAGTAATTATACTTCTCATGCATATTAGTTTCTTGTCCAGTTGGAACAGAAATTCTTGTACATTTCTGTGACATACACGTTCTGAACAAAATCTTCTCTACCACATGCTTCTTTGTGCTTATATTCTTCAGGAAAAGTCTATTTCAGTTGGATAGAAGTTAATTTTCATCTCCAGATCCAAAGCACAAGTCAGCTAAGTTATAAAAGTACGAAAAAATTAGTGCTAGGTACCACACCTTCTGAGAAAGGTTGGTTTTGGTTTGTTGTTTTTTTTTTAATGTAATACAGGGGACTGGTAAATAAGGTCTCAGTTACAGTACCTGCTTTTGAGATGAGAGAGTAAGCCACTGCAAGATGCTTATTTCAGCTTCATACTTGTGCAGTCTTGTCATTTTTCACTAGTTTAATACTACACCAAAAAGGAATTTTAAAAGCATGCCATAAATGATTACATTTTCAGATGAACAGCTCACTGAACTTTTCAGTGATGTTTCAAATGAGTTTGCCAGCACTTTTTTGTGTGTTTCAAAATACCACGTAAGCCACTAGGAGTTACTTTGCTCACTTCACTCACTGGAAAACTCCAGAGCTGATTTCAAGTGTTTTTCACAGCTCGACACCAATGTAGTGACCCATGATTCCTGAAACTGATTCAGCAAAATGCTGTCATCTGCATTGATATAAACTCTGGAAATATACAGCTGCTGCAGCAAGAAAGTAATTTTAAGTGATGGGCAGAAATGTCAGAAGGTTGAAAAGGTTTTTGTGAGAGCGAGTGGGGAGCCAGAAAGGAAGTTGCAGCATTGAGAGAACGAGTGGGAACTGGAGTCACAGAGGATGGTGAAGGAGTTGAGGCATTAAATGAATATTTTACAAGCAAGAACACTAGAAGATGCACCAGCTGAAACTGGCTGTTGTGTTCGCTAACATGGTTGACTTCAGAGCTAGTGAGGCACAGACATTTTGTAAGTTAAAAGTTGTAGTCAACAAGTCATGCTTGCTGTGTGCAACCTTGAGGCTTTAAAAGGACATTGAAATAGCACATGGCTCAGGTAGGCTGGTCTTTACTCAGCAGCTACAAATGCCAAATTCACAAATAATAACTTTTATAGACCAAATACCATAAAATCTTAATTATAACCTTGTAACTACAGGAAGTCCCCACCAAGCCAGACTTATTTATTTTTCCCCTTGTAAGTTAGCTCAGCATGTTCCACTCACATGAAACATGCATTTCTAGTCATACACATTTCTTCAGTTAAATGAGCCTTTCAGTAGCAAAGCTTCAGAGATGCTGTATGATACACATTGCATCAGCCTTGTTACAAGGAAGGACAAAGTGAATTAAACAGTGGGGAAGTGGTTGTCCAATTTTATTGTGGTGCTTTCTTCTTTTTTTGTTTTTCTTTGGTGGGAAGGGAGTGGTGGTGGTGGGAGGAAATCAAGGAATCGCTTTTAGAGGTTTACCCACCCTCTCCTTGGAAAGAAAGATGCACTTGATAGAAATGATCCTTGTCACTTGTGAAAAGCCTGTGTGATGAGTCAAGTGCCACAAGAAAAAGCCCTGTGTGCTTCCTCAGTTCCTTAATGACTCTTGCTAAGCAGAACTAAGCAGGTGACCTACTCACCACCTGCATAAGATGCTTGAGTTTATTTTGTCTAGCTGGCCCTGGTTGCCATGTAATAACAAACCAAAATGTCTGCTAAGAATATGTAGCCACGTAAATAGTAGATGCTGACTGAAATATAAATACCACAGGAGTTAAGGTTTTGTGTAATACAAAGGAAGGCATCACAAAGCACCACTGCCTACACTGGAGATTTACTTGCACTCTTAGTGACCACAGCTAATTAGAAACAGCTTTTCCTCATGCATTAATCCTGTACTCCTTATTTATACTAGTGGGATCCCTTATGGGAATATGAGCTTCAAGACAAGGTCAGTAGTGATTTGTGCTTCATTTGTGCTCATATATGTGATGAGAGGCTGAATTTTTTTCCTTTGTTTCATGTTGGTGTATAAATATAGTCACCCCGTTTTCACACAACGAAGTAATAGATAAGCCACCATTTAACTTCTTAAATAGCTACTGTATATTTAACTTTCATTGCAAAATTCCTTTTAGGGCAAACATTAATGATAATTTACAAGACCAGTTGTGCCAGAATCAGCCATAAAGAACTAGATATGACACATTACAAACGGAACAAAGCATTTTCTGTTTGAAATGCTTAAATTTTATTGCAAAAAATTTAAACTCTCCAATTTTAAAAAACCTTTTAGTGAAATTAAAGCATTCATTCTTCACCAGAAAACACATCAGCAATCAAATTTACACTTCCACGTGTTTTCATTTCATAAAGTTGTTCTTTTCCTACAATATTTTAGGCCACATATTTTCACAGCTCCAGTAATGGAAAACTTGTGAGTGCTATTCTGAAGGACTTCTGACTGTTTTCCAAATCTGGAGGAGAAAAATTGAAAAACAAAGCCAGATCTATTCATGTGTTTACAGTTATATTTAGCTGATACTTTCTCTGATTATGCTTACTTGTCTGTAGTGAATCATTTTTACTCTTCTCTGGTGGGAAACAGGATGAAAATGCAGGATAGGTACAAAAAAGGAAGTTTCAGTTCATTGTCTGTTCTTCTCTCCTGCCCCTTTTCCAGAACATATTCATTTTTTACCTAGATATATAAACCAAAGGAGGAACAGAAAAGCTCCTCTTAGACATGAAGCTTGGACGTTCACATTATTCTTCAAACCTATTGAGATTATAGTACATCTGTTGTGTCTTATATTATATGGGCCAGTAATAGAAAGAGAAGCCATGCTCCAAATCATCTGTATGTCTTGGCTAAGGGTAAGATACAAAAATGCCACTAATATTTTATGCCATATTTGCACGAGGTATTGTTGGATTAGAGTAAGCAAGGGGTTTTTTGTATGTTTAAAATGACTGTAATTTTTAAAAAGCATTTTAGGTAGAAATTTGCTCTCTGCAGAGTTCATAGACTTTGTTTTCAGCAAACTTGGAGACTATTTTCTTCATACTCATCAAAGAGTAATGAGTAATATTAGAAAATATAATTTTAATAGAGGACAGTACTTCTTCAGCCTATCTGAGCCTTCCAACTCACTGTCCTGACAGCCTAGCCTTGTTATTTAATTTTCTTTCACTGGATAAACAAATCCTCTCCCCCACTTTTAAGGTGATTTTCTTGCTTGGCTTGTAATTCAAAATTCTTTAATTCTTGAACCATCATTGTCTCTTTTCTTGTCCGTAAGAAGCAGTTTTGAACAGAACAGACTGATCCAGGTGGGCTATATCAGCTGAACACCATCATCTAATGCTGTTGTTTTCAAATGCCACCACAACCCCTCCAAAATGGGGGGCCGAATGTCTCTGTACAGCAGTACTCAGCAATCAAAATCCATGAATTATGTTACCTTTTAATCTGATTTGCTCTCTGGATTTAAAGAAATTTCATATGTAGGGAGTAACTCTATCCATTTAGAATGTTTCCAAAGAAAAGCAGGCCTTTTTGTTTTTCTTATCTCTCATTTGGCTGTAGGCTCAGCTGCTGAATCCTGTAAGTCTGTAAAATGCCAGCTGCCTTGTTCCTTACTGCCCACTTCCCAGGAAAGGATTTTGTACAATATAGGATTTAACTCATAAGCTGTCAAGAAAATTGCTGAATGAAAAACAATGGCATTTTCCTCTATCACTATAAAACATACAACCATGTGAAGAGTGATGTAAAGTTTTTATTTATAGAATTCTGAGGTGAATCATACTTTTAGAGGTGTTACTGGCATGATGAATGTATAATAACCTGCATTAATTACAAGGAATAATATTACAACGAAGGTGTGCATTTTTCAACCCAAACTAGTGGTAAGCCTATTATATGCTGTCTCACTATTATTGTTTATTGGAAATGTATCGGTCCCTATAGGCCTCAGTAGAGGTGTTAGTGTTGAAGAAATGCAAATTAAAGCATAGTCCATGCCCATAAAGAGCTTATTATCAAATTAGTAAGGCTCAGAAAAGGAAAAGGAGGATTATCATCTTAATTTTAAAGACCGAGCAGGCTGAGACTGCGAGGTATGTAATAACTTGTCATGTTTTTGTATAGTGTGAATGTCAGAGCCACGCTCATGTTCAGCATGTTTCACATCATGCTGCACACAAAAGCTTTTAAAAAAAAAAACCAGACACTACAGCTGGTTTCATATTTAGATGCATGCCTGTGAGAAAAAGCAGTGATTTGCCAGACTACAAATCAAAATACAGTGATAATATCAGTGAAGTTTTAATATCTGCTATTGAAATCCTTAAATATCTTAGCTTTGTAGGCTTCTATCTTTAGTTTCTTCTACTCTTAGCCTGACTTCATGTTTTGGAAAGCTTGAAACAATTGCTATATAATGATTTATCGCACCTCCTTCTGTCTCAGTGCTCTACTAGTTCTAGCTACTCGTTCATAACCCTAGCAGGGCTTCAGGGAAGCATGCTACCCATTCCTCTGTTCAGAAAAGTAATTTATCACTTATTTTGGAAGAAAGAATGAAGAGGAGAGAATTAGAGTTTATAGGAATGGCAGACAGGTTACGAAAGTAGTGATCTTAAAGAATTGTGTAAGGGAATTGCAAGATTCCCCGAGATCTGGAATATGTCATATAGCATTGTCAGATGTGAATTAATGGAGTAAAATCTGAAGCGCATAGAACACAGTCAAAACTCTACAGAAAGGTTTTTGTCACAGTTGTTTTGAGCACATATACGTGCTTGCTCATATACAATGTATTTGCATAAAATGGCCATGCAAATTCTTTCTGCAGAAGGAAGATCGTAGAATCACAGAATACATTAGATTGGACGGTACCCTTAAAGGTCATCTAGTTCAACCCTCCTGCAGTAAGCAGGGACATCTGTAACTAGATCAGGTTGCTCAGAGGTTCATCAAGCCTGACGGGGCCTCCATCACTTCTCTGGGCAGCCTGTTTCAGTGTCTCACCACCCTCATGGTAAAGAACTTCCTAACGTCTAATTCAAGCCTACACAGCTCTAGCTACAAAACACTGCCCCTTGTCCTATCGTTACATGTTCTTGCAGACAGTCCCTCCTCAGCTTCCCCCTTCAGGCACTGGAAGGCTGCTATAAGGTCTCCCCTGAGCCTTCTTTTCTCCAGGCTGAACAATCCCAACTCAGCCTGTCTTTGTAGGAGAGGTCCTCCAGCCCTCTGACCATTCTCGTGGCCCTCCTCTGGTCCCAAAAATATATATGATACTTCTGCACTGCAGCTGTGTCTGTCCCTAAGCAAGGTGACAGCTTTCCTGAGGTGGACTTGAAGTGTGTTGGCGGGATTCTCGTGGGTTTTAAAGGAACTAATAGCTAAGAGCTGTTTGGGCAGAGCTTCACAGAATCATAGAATTGTAGGGATTGGAAGGGACCTCAAGAGATCATCGAGTCCAACCCCCCTGCCAAAGCCAGGTTCCTTAGGACAGCTTCTGCCTGTGCTGCCCACTTCCTCCTGCATGCATAATATGAAGGATATCTGTGTACCCTAATATCCGTTAATATGTACATATTACATACTGTAATATCTGCACATAATATGGAAGATATCTATATATATTAGCTATACATCAGAAGAAAGCAAATTTCTTGATAATCATTGCAGCAGTTTGGGACATCTGAAGCACCAAGTTAAGGAGAAGAATCTGGTGCTGAATCTACAGCAAGACATTGAGGTAACTGGAGATTCAAATAGATGAGTAAACACATCTTGGGCACAAGTAAACAAATGCACAAGTGCACAGATACATTTTCCAGTTGGTTTTGTTTTCTTTCACCTTAGGCTGTATTAAACTGCCCA
Source organism: Zapornia atra (assembly GCA_013400835.1). NCBI lineage: Eukaryota > Metazoa > Chordata > Aves > Gruiformes > Rallidae > Zapornia > Zapornia atra. Next base: position 33,090 of record VZTU01019589.1, on the reverse strand, counting down.
AAAGTTAAAGAATGAAATACCTAAGATTGCAAGCCCCTTCACAAAGATTGTATCATCTCAGCTTGAAAATTAGGTATTTATCACATTACTGGGGTACATGGAGTCACATAGCAAGTCCCATCACCTTGAGATGAGAGATCTAGTTAAAAAAAGGTTTGCTCAAAATAGTAATTAGTTATTAAAAAAAAAAATCTATCAGCAGAGATTTAATTTCCCCCACCCCTCCCCACCCCCCATTAATTTCTGGATCTGTAATCTCATTTGTTCTCAGGCTTTCAATAAACTATGTGAGAGAATATCTGTTTAAAAGACTAGTATCTGTTTATAAGACTTATCAGGAAGAAGAGGGTATGGATTTGTTTTCCACAGAACAGGCATCCACACATCAGCTAAGTAGCCACAGCATCACTGTTCAAGGGCTGTCCAGCATGTATGTTGGAGGGACTATCTATGAACTATCTATCACAAACAGCTGAATGCTCTACCTGAGACGTACAGAGGGACATAAATCAGTTTGGAAAAAACCTAATGTATTAGTTAAAGATACTGTTCCCAGTTGTCACTGTATGCTGAGGAACAATATCTATTTTGGAGCTGAATTATATGATCTCTTCCTAATTCACTATGCTGTGAAATCAAACAAATGAAGTTAAACAACCTTCTATCAAGGCCAGTGATGTAAATGGGTGCTTCTGCTATGAAGCAGGCAAAAAGTGCTTGCACTACCATTCTTCTGGCCTGAGCCAGGGAAGCCAAATTTGGGAGTATCAACGCCTACAGAAGCATTTGTACACATAGCTTTGGAAAGATGTGGTCTATCTCTCTAGATCCTGTGATGCAACTCCTTCCTGGAGAACAAAACAATAGAATGCAATTGTTCACTCACAATAATACTTTAAATTAAGGATAGAATAATCTATCATAAAAAAAAGGGAAAAAGGAATTCCTTAGATCCAGCTTAAGAAGTTGAGCTGATCTTTTAGAATGTGTGGTATGAGTTTGCCTTACTTAGCTTTAAACACGAAATTAAAAAGAAAAATCTTTTGGCAGCAAGCCATAGGAAAGAAGCAAAATGCTAACTAATCATATATAATGTTAAAATCAATGTCTCAGTGTTATGAAAGCCCGAAGGAGTAGAAATGTCTTTTCTTAGCATGCACAGTAATAGAGTTTAGGGTCAAGAAATGATATATTACTGTAATATCTGCTGCCTTCTAAAATGACATTTGTAATAAATGGCATATATTCCTCTTATAATTTCTTTATTAGTAACACAAATTTCACCATCTGTGATTATCACCATGGATGGCAGACGAAACATTCTCCTCTACCAATGAACATACCAGTTGAGTTACATGAGGGAGGCATGTGGCTTGCCATGCTTGTAGCTTATAAAGAACGCAGCAGCAGTGGTTCCTTTAGTGTCACACAATGCAATTATAAGCCTCTTTACTTGACAGGGGGCCTCTGCCCTTCCTAGGCTTCTTTGAGCAGTGCATCAAATATCACAGGCAAGGGGATACATCAAAATTAAGGAACCATTTACTTTCTGCGTGCATTTGGCATAGTACTGAGGATTGGCAACGGATCTTATCCCACAGTTAATTTCCTTTCTGTCTTGATTGAAGGAAATGTATGACTTAGCTTCAAGCTCTGCTGAATTCCTGACCATGATCTCTGCAGATATGCAAATGAACATTAGCTGCAGAATATCAGATTATGGAAATTCTTAAAGAACATTATGGCTTGAGGAAAATGAAAAAAGAGTCTCTTGCTAGCAAGACATTTTCTCTTTGAAGGAAACATTTGAGTGACATGAAGTTGAGGCTAAAATATAAATAAAATATGAAAAGCTGACTGAGAGGTAATTATTAAAATGGTTTGGATTAGATTGAGAATTTCAAGGTTTGTTTCAACAGAGAGCTTGCATGCCTGCATAAAGAAATATGGGTATTCATTGACAGGCATTGGCTTTCAGTGAATTGCCACAAAAGAAACAGTAATTTACACAAACAGAGCATGAACAGACAGGAATTCAAATGAAGATAAGGAATTCACTGGTGTATGACTGAGATGAAGTCCAGTGGCACTCTTATAAAATGCAATTCACCTGTTATTACCCTAGGACTGCAGAGGCTTTTATCAGCTGCCAAAACAAGGGTTTCTAGCGCTACCTGAGGTGCTTTGCTGTGCCCTGAGTCACCTCTCAAGGAAGATGCAGGGCTCCTGTTACTCCCATGGCACCAGAACCCCTTGGGTATCCCAGATATAGCAGGGCCTTTCCAATGCCTTATGGAGACCTGTGGCTGAACTGAAGTCCAAAGGACACAATTGTTGGGAATCAAACACAAAACAATAGCTGCCTTCAAACACAGGCCATTTATTTGTGCATGTGTGCGAATTTCAAAAATTATTCTTCTTTCACCTAGATGTGATGGCTTTTTTTCCTAAAACCATTAAATTTTCTTTCAACCACAAATTTTATTAAACACAAGTAATCTAAAGAAGAAATAAAAGCTCAAGGAGGGAAGGTTGGGAGGATGTGTTCAATAACTTTTGTTCAACATTTCCCTATTTGGGTTCAAAATGATGGTGACAAATAGATAGAGTGTCAACATTAAACAGGTAGAAGACAACAATGTGGATCACTGTCCCAAACTACATATAAATTCTGATAGTCTGCCAAGGAGAGTATATTTATGTTTACATGTTTATGAGCGTGATCAGATTCTGGATCTCCAAGTCTATACAAAGACATCTGTGTGTTTTAATAGGGTTCATGATTCTACCACACACACATGGCTTTGCAGAAGGAAATGTGAGAAGAATTATTCTTCTATTCCCCACTGGAATCCCATCTGGCACTCTTAATTGGCCAATTACCTTTAACAGCTAATGGATGAAATGATAAAGAAATAGTGCCGAAAGATTATATTTTTGATTACTAATCTTGAACAGACTAAATGTTGACTACATTTTCTGTCTGCAGAAACAAGCTATTTTCTGGATAAATTTCAAGTAATCATTTTTCTGACTGTAAGAAAAAAGTTTTGAAAGGAAATTTTAGATTCTAGTGCGCTGTTTGACTTGGCTTCTTGTTTTGATTGTGATCCTATTTTAATCACTTTGCCACCGTCTTCTGTCTGCTAGTGAACCTATTGTTATTGGTCCAAGGTTCTCCACACTGATGACACATGCTCTAACCAACTTGATTCACCGAGACTGTACATTTCTAAATTCAACATTTTCTCATTTCAAATGTTATGAGGCACTGAGGAAATAAACCAACAGAGACATTCAGGGTACCCATCTCTCAGATTTCTGTAAATTTTATCATACATTTTCTTGATAGAATTCCTTTTTGTTCCCCTGACTGTTCTGAATAAGCTATATTCACCTATAATTTAAATCCTGTGGTTGGTTCTGAAAGCCCATTGCCTGTCATAATTTTGGCTGTATGCAAAGACTGAAAAGGACTTTTACTTTAAATGATTCATATCATTATATTTTAAATAGGCGCATGAAAAGAACATAGCTACCTTGGAGCAAACATTATGAACAACATGTTATAAAATGCTATTTGATCTACTTGTAAAAAATATTTGCTTTTAACTTTGAAATATGTATCTAGTTCATAATTCCTCATAACCAGATGTTTTAAAGTTTTTAGTTTACTCTTTTTGTGAGGTCTTTTGTAGGGTTGAGTTTTCAAAAAAATGTATTTAATACAAATGGATGTTTATGCCTTTGAAAAGAAAGTATTCAGCTTTTCTCAGCTTTTTTTTTCCTCTCCCTCTCTCAGTTAATCTGATTTAGGTGTATCAAAAGCCAAAACATGCTTAGCTTAATCTCACAGAATAGGACAAGTAGCTGAATGACACCAGCCACTAAGTGAGCTTGTGCCCTCTTAGACACTAAGCACCTTCATCAAAGCTTTTCCCTCATTTCAGAGGGTCAAGTGAATAACAGGATGGTTACTCTGTTGGGTGCTCTATTTTTTGAATATAAACAGACTATTTTTTGTCCAGATATCTAACTTTTCATTAAATGATCACAACTTTCCTACCTTGGATTTGTTCTGGGAAAAGAAGGTCCTTGTGTTCACAAGTGAGGAATGTGTGGTGCTTGAAACTGTGAGCCATGCTATGCTTTACCATGCTAGCTCATACTTTAGTACTTCTTTCCTATTTTTCCTTTGATGTCCATCAAAGAGCTCTCAATTTATAATTTCCCATACAAGTTTCTAAGCTTCCTGGGTTCATTACATTTTTGCTAAATATTCTTACCACTGTATATTCTGACAGAAAGTAAAAACTAATCAGTACTGATTAGCAGTGTTAGTGCAGATGAATAAAGCATCCTTAAAAGGAAGCAGCAGAGACTTAAAACCAGCATTAATGATGAATTCAGAAGTGATACTTGCATTTGTTCTTTGCTTCCATTTCTCTACCAGAAATGCCCAGGTGGTGCTGGCTTTTCTCTGTCTCTCTCTCTGAACTTGGGCCAGTCTTCCTGACCCTCTGGGCCATCTTGCATATTGTAACCTGAGTAAGACTATACTCAATGATTTCTCTGATTAAATCTGATTAAAACTCCTGTAGCTGATTGGTTCAGGCCCTTTTCTGAAGATAAAAGATGAATCCCAGATTTGCCACTGTGTCACTAAAATCAGGATTTGATTCTTAATACTTTCAGACTTCTTTTTGTGAGACTTATTCTGGAAAGGTGATGTGGGAGGAAAGCGTTTACTAAAAAAAGAGGGAGCGACTATTTTACCTTCTCCTGGGCAATTTCTGAATTCTTTGTTGTGGAGAGGTATTCCTTTTCAGCAGAAGGAAACTAATTCCATGCATAGTTATTTCTTTGAAACATGTCATAAAATTACAGACCATGGTAGAATTAAATTTAATTTTGGAAATAATGTACAATGTAAATGCAGATTATTATACAGTATTGAATTTAAGTCTGAGTGGCATGAATGGAGATCAGTGAACAGCATAGCAGAGCATTTCTTCTTGCAGAGCTTTCTTACAACTTATCTACCAATTTTGCTGAATAGCAATAAGACCTGTTTGTATCAAAACGTTACCAAAGATTACTGTATTCTTGTCTTATTATATAGTGGTAAATATTAATTACACATTTGTATGTTGCTAACCTGACTGACACTCCGCAGTTGAATAAACCTTTTCTGGTGGAATATCTCATGGCTCTCCATGAAATCCTAGTTGTTCAGGACTACTGATGCACGGCTGAGAAGCTTATTTCCATCCAGGGCCAGGTACTGCTAGCACATGAGCAGAGTACTATTTGAATAACATTTACAATCTGGAACTGACTCTAGATTTCATCAGATTTGAGTACTGTTAGAGGGTTGATTCTGGGTCGCATTCAACTTCAAACTGATAATATTCTTAATGTTTAGTTTGGATGTTTTTAAAATCTGATTTGAAGACAGTGCAAGAAACCGGTGCAATCAAACCAGACTGAGAATTATAAAACCTCTGCTTCTGCATCGTGGTTTAGCCCCAGTCAGCAGCTGAGCACCAGGCAGCTGCTCGCTCACCCCCTGCCTCCTCCAGTGGGATTGGGAGGGGAATAGGGAAGAAAAAGCAAACCTCGTGGGTTGGGATAAGGACAGATTGCTGGGACAGCACAGAGAGGAGGAAACAAAAACAACAGGACTTAGAACAGAAAATACAAAACTCGTGATATACAGTGCAGTTTCTCACCAAAAACTGTAACTCAAACTGCACTCTCTAGACGCGTCACAAAGACGGACTGTCCCTGAGCTGCGTGTCCCGGAGCCATGCTGCCCCTCACTTACTAACCCCCTTTTATACCGAGCATGACAATAAGGCATGGAATACCCCATGTGGTTATTTTGGGTCACCTGTCCTGGCTGTACCCCATCCAAGCTTCTGGTGAAAATTCACCCTGTCTTAGCTGAACCCAGGACATTCCATCTGAAACTAGTTTGCATACAGTCTACTACCAGACCAGTTCAGCAAGACCTTGTCTGTTTTATTTTGTACAGGAAGAACTTGTATGTGTGTGTATGCCTATGATTTCTGGCAATGCTCTACATCATCTATTTTTCTATTGAGAGGCAACAGAGAACAGCTTTCACAGAGTTTTCAGTTAAGATGGTACTACATTGAAAACTGGTGTTTAATAATTGTTAGAGGAGGAAAAAAATGTGTCAGAAATTTCTTTCTAGCCTCAACTGTTCACTGCTTATTGGTTGTTAATCTCAAAAGGGGCAGCAGAATTAAATAATTTTCTTGGTTCTCCAAGTAAGGATATAAATATATGGCATGAGCAATGTAGAGCATCTTGCATTTCCTCTGCTTTGCCATGGATATAAAAGATCTTCTGGTGTGTCATGAGCTATAAAATTATTTAATCTGCAGAACCTTACTTGCATGGGGCACAAAGAGTAGACTGGGTGTAAGAGGTGTGTGTAGTCCAGAGATTAACCTACACATTAGATCTGAAGGCACTGCAAATAGTCTTCTATAGGCATAGAATAATGGAAAGGAAAATATCTTCCTTTGTATATCACACATGCTGTTTTTCTCTCTCACCTGCAATACCAGGTCAAAAAACTGAAGGTCAGAAATGCCAAGTAAAAATACCATATTACCTTTTTTGGTATATCGCTGATCTCTTTTCTATCTGAATAGGTTTTTTTTTCTTTCTCTTAATACCTCTGCTTCAAGGTAAAAGAAGAATTCTAGTGTATAAACCTGCTATTTCTTTTCTAAAACAGAAGTAGAGGTGAGAAATATCATAATGATTAAAAAGAAAAAGGTGTTCTAAAGAGATGCTGAAGGATTTGAAATTTAAAATGTGACCACATCTGGCTAGCAAACCCTTGCAGCGAAATACCGTGTGCTGAGTGCAGGGGAACCATGAGATGAGGTTCCAGAAACCTAATGCAGATCTGAATTTCTCCATCTATCATAGATTGAACCAAAACTGTCAGCCTGTGTACTTAAATAGAAGTTGAAAATATTGCTGTTTTGGTCCACCTCTTCTTCAGGACCTGGTTCAACACTGATTTTATTAGCTTGAGTATTTTAACCTTACACCATATCATAAAGACCTGAAAAGGGGGAACTCAGAATTTGAGAAGCACTAAGAGCCCCTTATCTACAGTGACAAAATTCCACTACCATAATCTCTATTAAGTGCTCCAAAATTACAGTGTAACAGTTCTGAAATTACATGTGACATCTGCATGAACACCAAATTGATTCATTATGTTCAGCCCTATTACAAAAAGCACTTACTGATTTTGTACTGATTACAACTCTTACAAATTAACAGTTACCATGCAAACTACTTCCCAGTGTACATATATTATTTAAAGATATCAGTTCAGTCAAAAGAAGGTAGCAGTGCAAATAATACCTTCACTTAGCATGGAGTATCATATCTGAGTAAAGTACCCCAATATTTTAAAGCTCTTTTACAGTGCTTGATTTTTAGAAAAGTCTCTTTTCCTTTTTTTAAACTAAATTTTTGATTAAGCATGCCATGTCAGTCTTCCATCCAGTCTCTCAAGAAATGAAGTCTAAAGAGGGAACAACCAGGAAAGAATGTGATAAATGTTCACATTATGCAGAATTTGCCTTTTTGAAATCACATTCCCCATTGTGCAAGCCAGAATTTTATAGAGATATAAATCACAAAGAAATAAGAAGCCAGTAATGAGATAGAAGTATATTTGAAATATGGATGCAAATCCTTACCACCTGCTGAGCAGAAATAGTCTGCAGAGACTCTCCTGAAAACTGAACTGCCATTAACATCTTGTAAGCACTAAATTTGCAGCAGAAGAATGCTGGAATTATATGTCTGTGAAATGCCAAAGGCCTCTTTGATTTATCTCTAAGCAGAATGTTTCAGCTACATCTACATAAATATTTTAACAGGAATTTAATTTTCATTTTAGTCACACAATAAATCTTTTTATTGTACAACATCATCTTGTCCTAAATAAGTTGCCTTTTGTGTATGAGCATGAAGATGGTTGTGTTCAGTCTTCTTTCTATTTTGATGAATCCTGTTTGAATATAGAATGTATTGGTGCACTTACATTAAAAAGCTTGCCACAGGCTGTATAATTTTGTCTAGAGCATCTATTCATTTAGACATAACTTATCCAATGGCAATCAATTGACTTATATTTAACTCCAACTCTGGACCTCTTAAGGGTAGACCAGAACAGAGCAACAGCAAAAAAACAACAAAAGGAAATCTGGAGTAGCTATATTAGCAGCTGCGCATACACTGGCAGAGGAAAAATATCAGAGTTTTACTGCTTATTTTATTTTCAGTGCATTTTACAAACAACAGTAGCAACTCAGGCAGCTCCTGTCTGACTGAATCTCACTTACTGTGCATTTCAGATATCATTGCTGTTGCAGTTTGATTGTGCAGTGTTAGATATGGTGAAAATGTTGGGCCAGTAATTTATAACGTCTCCAGAGGACGATAAACTGGGGATGGATTACTATTTCTGCTTGTCAGGATGCTGGAAATAAGCTCCTAGGAGTACAAAGTTTGTTGTGAGCACGGCGGTGTGATGCAGAGCTACCTGCCGTTCCCAAGTCTGTTTGGCAATGTGGAGCACAAGCTACAGAACCCAGAGTGCTGACAGTGTGGATGAACAGGTGCATCTGCAAGGAGCCTTTTTGCCATTCTCTTTGCAATCTCCTCACTTGCGTTCTTGCTGAAAGAGAAGCGTGATGGAGCTATTGTAAATCTCTCTTCAGGTTTGTGAATTTATTCTGCACGAGTCATAATGTTCTGCTTGCAAATTGATTATCATTTCTGATTTATTCAATCTCAAAATCACAGCATAGAACATTTGCTCTAGCACTCAGAGGGGAACAGGCACAAGTGTAAATAACAACTGGCAGTTGGAATTAGGCTGTTAAGGAAGCGATTTTCAGAAGCTTAAACAGAAGCTAGTATCAAGCAGCTCTAATCAAGACTTTCACTGTGAGCTGGGTACCTCTCACTTATTTTACCCTCTGAAGACCTTCCCATAAAACTGTCCTGTTTGATATATCTTCAAAACCAGAGGTAGGCATAAGTATTTGTGGTTACAAATTTGTTGGCTTATTGTTTTGAAAATCTGACTAAACTGTTACCTAAAGAAGTTTTAGGCTGCAAACTACATTGGTATAAGTAATTTGAGACACATTATTATTACTCTATAGCTACTCTACAGATAGTTAGGAGAACAGGAGACATTAAGGTCGTCTAACCAGCACCATTTAGTAGACCTAAGCTGATTATAAAAAAGAGTAACTGGACCTTATGCAAAAAATAAGGGGGCTCCCTTAAATCTCAGGTGACTGTACTACCCACTGCATACAGGTGTATGGTACATAAGGAGATAGGTATCAATGCAAAAGTAGGTACAAAGTCACCCTGTTGAATGACAGACTCCAATATAACAGAGGGCACTGCAACAGTCTTATTTCCATTCCTGCTTTGAAAGGTAATTTGTAGTTGTCTTTGTAATTATTCAGTTACTGACTTCTCCATTATGCCTGTTAAGCCTAGGATTTCTTCTTTCTTATTATCTACTTTGGTCTTCCTCTTTTCCATTTCCTTGACTGTCATATGTGCTGACAGGAAAAGAGTTTAAAGAGAGCTAGAAACAGCAGTCTACAGAAGACAACATTCTGTCTCCTTGGGCAGGTTTTTAAGGGAAGGTTGTGGCAGAACCTGGGTGGTCAGCTTCCTTTAAACCACTGTAACTGCCACAAAAGCTTCTCTTTTCCTTCTAAAATGTGTAATGGGGAAAGAAGAAACAGCAAATACGCTGTTGTACTTCACACACCTTAGCAAGAAGTTAATTGACCTACTTAGGCACAGTAACATGCTCAGCCAGTCTTTGTGCTTAATTAATAGAGTCATTGAATATCTGATTGAATGAGATCTTTGGAGGTCATCTGGTCTGATATCCAGCTTTAAACAGGACTATTAACCAAGACCAGATTGGAAGAACTCTGGATTTTTTCTAATTATGTCTCCTGCCTGCTGTAGTGCTACACAATTACACTGTATGAAAGTTGTCTGTCTTCTCTAAAGTCTCTTGGCACTACTCACTTTTAGACACAAGCTACCAGCTCCCCAAACCTTTCTTTAGTTCAGATAGACAATGCTTAGCCCTATTTCTTTTTCCCTAGGTTCCTATATCTTCCCCGAATATATGGCCCCATCTGTCAGCCATGGAGCTTTCTCGTCACTGGGTCAACAATTCACATTCTGAGGGACTGTGCAAATAGTATGTACTTTCCACTTGAATCCATTCACAGGTATTCAGTGTCGTTATTTCTATAATTGTAGGCTGTTGGGAAAGCAGTGCTCCATGGTCCTTCTGCTCACTGTTCATTCTTTATGGTATAGTGACCTACAATAGACTCTATCATAAAGCTTGTGGAATACTGGCTTATTCCAAGCCAGGCAAAGGACTCTTATTCTCTCTGTTCCCCTTCCGTCGCTTGTATGTGACTACTCATTTTTGTACTGTAAAATCCACTCCCAGTCACCTAACGGGTAATGACTCTTTTGCTCTACTCAGGTACAGCAAAGAATTCTGAGCAGATTCAACATGGAGAAGGCAGAGGAATAAATCCACGTTTTCTTGAGCCCAGGGGAGAAGTGCTGTGGAGTTAAAAATGTTCACTTAACTGTAAAGCCATAATTGGGTGGCAGCAGATTTCAAATACTCAGAAGTCAGGTAGCTGAAATTCCCACAAGGGTGCAATGCCTCTCTGGAAACAGTGCAATATCTGTGTTACATGAAATTTCTCCTGTCCTGAGATTCTTCTGTTTGCTCCACTGCTGAGTTTGAGGGCTCTGCTTGGAATAGCTGAAACAGTTAATTGGACTCTTTCTTTAGATGAGAACTTCTTAGCTTAGCGCCTTCCTGAAAATTTGAATAGTGACAAAACTTGCCTATCTTCTGAAATTAAAAACTTTACAAATCAGAAAAGCCAGATTCCAATGCAAAACCGTCTGTGGCAGATTCAGTGAGATTAGACTAACAGAAAGTTTATTCCTTTGAACCTGCACAGCTCAAGTAACAGAATAGGTTTTTTTCCTCCTCTTACCTGTCTGTCATTTTAGGCTAAGACTTTGAACTTGAACATTTCCTGGTAAGAACTGCGAGACTAAATTAATATTCTCTACTAAAATATTTATCAAACTTCTGGAATCCTTTCTGGGACAGATCATGGCCATAATTATGTACAAATATGTTACGTGAAAGTGAGAAGGCAGCTTGTCTCACCACATATAGCGCACCAGCAGCTTCATAGGGAAGATAGACTGAGTGAAAATGGCACACTGTCTCTCCTATCAATAGAAATGGCAGAGCGAATAGAGCATAACTGCTAAACTTTAGAAGTACTGGGATAGATAAACAAAAGGAGGTTTTCTGTGGCACAACGTAATACTTGTGCGGTATGCATTTTTTTCCTTCCCTGACACTGTAATAGGAAAAGCCTTTTGAGTAAGAATTGCGATGAAGGTATCAAGGTAGAGTGAAAAGTCTTCACGGGTAAAACAACTGACTGCCTTCTATAACATGCTTTAAATTATGCTAGTTGTCATTCTGGTTTCCAGATTTGGGAAGAGAAGGACAGATTTCCTGCTATTCCTTTTCCAAACCACAAGCCCATCATCCTGTAGAGACCTTTTACATTACGATTCCCCCAAGAAGGCTGTGAGATCCTTGGAGTCACCAAAGTGCCAAAATGTAATGTTTCTTGCAAGGACTCAATAATGAGGTTTATAGATTTCCTGTGCACCTCTCCAGCAGAAACAAATTAATAGTGTGCAAGGCAGGAGGGAGAGTGGAAGAATTCCCTGGGATATATTTCATACACTAAAGCTGTTATTGAAATATAGTTGCTTATCTAGCTCAGGATCTCTGCTCAACAAAATAATTGTACAAATTGTCTCTGACTAATGACAATAAAAGACCCGAGTCTCTGTATTCCCTGGGCAATTTAAAATCTGAGCTTAATATAATGCAGTTTCATTTCTGAGCAAATTCAATTGTATAAAAGATATTTTGTTTAAAAGAATGCTTTTCTGTATAAAGAGAAGTACAGGAGGTATCTCTCTACCAACCACAGAGGCCCTTAAAAGAAGAAAAACACAGGGAAGAACAATGAAATTTACCTGTTTATCACAGCACAAGAAGCATTATTAATCTGTATTCTTATCCATTTAGGTCATATAGAACAATGAGGTGATAACAGGCATTTCTTCTATTATTTAGAAAAATATACAAAGCCAAGTAGACGTATAGTAGCTCCCACTAGCTCAAATACCCCTCTCTTTTTGTGCTTTCTGTGTCAGGAAATTTTTTGCTTTCTCACGATCATACTTACACTTTTTAAAGCTGGTAATACACCTAGTCTCTTTACCCCTGCCTGTGCAGGGTAGCAAACCACCCAGTGCACGGGAATCAGCTCTGATCCGTCAAGTCTTGGGCAATAAAAGCTCCAGTTGTGCCTATATTTTCTGCCTAAAAGAACCTGCTTGTTTCTTCTGCAAATCCCACAAGGAAATGGGGTCTGCTGCTGGCTTCAGATCCAACACTGACCTAGCAGCCAATTTCACCTCTGAAGAAAATCTTCTATCACTGGATAATTCCACTCAGCTAGAGACCAAAGGCCCTGATCAGAATCTGTGCTGCACATATGTAAAAGAAGGTCTCACCTCTACCTCAGACATTTTTGAGTCTGAGTTTGCAAGGGGTTTATAAAGGAAAGGAGAAAAATCAAAATGGAAGTGCTCTTCATACAAGTATATATTTTTAAAAAATGTGTTCCTCAGAAATTTCTTTAATATTTCAACTTCATGTAGGCATCACAGCAAAAGTATCTTGAGAAGCTAAACTACTGCAGTGAATTGCAAAATAACCAGGGTTCAATATGATTTTGCAAATCTCAAAAAAACCCAAACGAAAAAGAGAGTGGAGAACCTATAAAGGGCACTGTAAAGGTTTGAATGGCTTCTTTAACATGCAGTGCGACCTGAGCACCTGCTGAAAGACAACTGGCAGCACAGCAACTTCCTCCCTTCCTTAAAGTAAAACCCCTACAGCAACAAAAATCTCAAAAACATGGTAAGGCCTCAATATATTTTCCTTTCAGTGGGATAAGTATGATGTAGTTACCAGGATTTCACAATGGAAATGCTTTCATTACCATAAAATGCTTTGAAGTAGTTGACAGAAACCACCCAAGTCCTCAATTAATTCACAATGTAGTCTGTGTTTCACAGTCAGTGATATGTAAGACTATGCAATTTCCTATGTCCTCTGCTCCCTTACAATTCTTCACAGAACCTGCTTCAAAAGCAATGTCAGAGTGTCAAAGTGCTTTTTAAGCAGGGTACAGCTATCTATATCCTGCAAATAAATCAGGGCTTTCCTTCTCAGGTCAACAAAGAAGCCTTAGCAGTAATGTAATCATGTGGATTATATTAAACTGGACCAGCTGAAGGACTAACTGAAGGCCTGTAAAGCTAATGGATGTTGCTCAACTTCGGTATTCACATAAGAGAAGTGTACAGTGAACTAATTACAATTTCTATTTTGTGTACTGTCATTCATTTCAGAGCTTCCTCGAGCAACATTCCTTCAGCGATTATGCAGCAGCAAACTGTTCCCAAAGGTCACATATAAAGTCATTATATAGAATCTGATGAGCATTGTTTCTGGGCTCTAATTGGAAACTATATCATCTTGACTTGTCACAACCCAGTTGCGTGTGTGCCTATCAGTAGGTCCATTTATGTCTATTAAACCTCTTGTGGTTTTAAAGGCCTTACAATGCTGAAGGAGCTTGCTGAATCAGGATCTCTTATATTACCTGGTCATTCACTGTTTGCTAACTAATCAGGAAAAAACACCAATGGATGTGAACTTATTCTATCTTTTATCCAACAATGCCAAAGCTCTTTAGAAACTAACTTTAATTAGTGCCCCACAGTGAAGACAAACATAATTATCCTCATTTTACAAAGGTCTACCCCAATGTCATAGTGAATCAATGAAAGGAGCTTCCAGGAAACCACTGTTCATTAAGGCTGTAAACAGTGCCAGACTTGGGCAGAATGCAGCAGTAACTTAATGTGATAGTGTTTTCCCAATACTGAGGCTTTTGAGCCTCAGAAGAACATAACCTTCTACCCAATAAAAGTATTTGATGAAACTTCATGCAGAGCACTAAGAAGCTAGTCTCCCTGGAAAATAAAGATTTGAGTATTACATTATTCAGCCATCTCACCAATATAAGTTCCTCCTTTGGATGAGAGACTGCAATATATATGGTACAAGTAATGATGCTCAGGCACCTAATGATCTAGGACAGCCATTATGAAAGATAAGCACATCACTGCCTCTCTATGCAGTGATATTTCCCCTTGGACTACCCACTGTAGACAAACACTTGACTAGGATCCCAATTAATTTCTTTTGAAAAGCTTAGATGGTGGGTTTTCCTCCTCTTTTGTTCCAGTGTATCTTATAGCCAATTTTAAAGTATTTGATCCCAAGTGTACTTGCATAGGAAAGGGTGGGGGGTGTGTGTGGGGGTGTGTGTGTGTGTGTGTGTGTGTGTGTGTGTGTGTGTGTGTAGATGTGCATACATATGTTATGAACCCACATCTTAGGAAGGAAGTTACTTTTGGAAAGTGACAACAAAGAGGTTCCTTCCAAAGTTTTTAAAAATCACTCTTAAGTTCTAAGTTCATAGAAGGTGATCTGATCTGTTTTTAGTAAAGAGAAATGAGGAAAAAAGAATAAAAGGCAAAAAAGACTAACTGCAATACGACAGAGTCTGGGAAGGTATCAGAGACATGCATGCAGACGGTTCACAAATTATTTGAAAAAGGTTTCAAATGCCTGTACCTCAGGATATGTCATTACAGAACAGAAGTTTGTATTAAATCAGTCAGCTTCAGTACATGCCTAGTAGATAGTAAATCTTTATATAACATTCAGTGGAGCTATTATATCACAGTTTCACAGCCTTCCTCCTAGCTGTTAAACACTCTTTTTCTCTGTGTCAGATCCTTAACATCAGTTTTCTCCCTGTTCCGTCAGAGGAAGGGGCTTAGTCCTTTTTTTGTGGTGGAGTACTTTTAAAAAATCAATTAATTTCTCAGCATCACTGATTCACTAGACCACTCTCACATGCCAACCTCTCCCCTTCCCATCACAGTCCAGCTACCTGCTCACTCAAATGAGATTAAATTTCTTCCAGCCAATATTAACTTGGGATCCCAACTGTGTGCTCATCCACCCTGACTGTTAGCCCAGCCCAGCTCCTTGCTTGTGTTGTGGCTCTAATTAGCTAGCTAGCCAGGGGCAGGGCTGCACGCTTCTGATTCCCAGAGGAAAGGCCAGCACGATGCACCAAGACCTTGTAGCAGCGCTGAGCCTTGCTTTAAACCACACGTCTCCACACCAGGGGAATGGGAGAGGGAGAAGAGGTGTGTGTCTCAGTCTGGCTCTTTCTTGCAGCTGATCCGTTTGTCTGAATTCCTGCTTGCTGAGAACCTTTAACGAGCGCCGGGGCGGGTAAAGCAAGAGTTCTGGTTAAAATGCAGTGGGGGAGTGGGTGGAAGAGGCAGCCGGCAGCCGGAGCCTCGAGGAGCGGCTCAGGATGCTGTAGGAGTCAGGGGTTGCCAGGCAACTGCTGCCTGCACCGGCAGCAGCATCGCCGGGGCGGCACCCTGCGGGAAGGGCTCCGGGACACCCCGCTCCCCTCCGGCAGCCCAGAGCATGGGAAGGAACCGGCTGCAGCAGGGCGGGCGGAGAGGCAGGTTTTCCCACTGCCGTTTTGGACTTCCTTCGAGATGTCCAGGGAGGTACCTGGGACAGGGAGGTGTACAGCAAGGGGGTTCCTAGGTGAACGATGTTGGCATTTGGCACCATACCTTGTGCTTGGGGAACAGTCCTGTTGCTGTTCTCCTCAGAAAAGTGATTACCAAAGAGCTTTTGTGGCTATAGTCAAGTGATGTATACTCCTCTGCATGATGATGAGCTGCACTAGCTTCTCAGCTAGACTTCCTTTATTATGCCTGATGTTCATCTAACACAGGTGAAATTATTTTAGTATTTCCTTGAGCAAAGGTATAAGACCTGGCAGCAGAATTGTGTATGTATGTATCAATGTGTTTTAAATACAGACAGTTTGTCTCCCAAGACTTCAGTCATGCAGGTCTGGGATACTTCTCTACACATTCAGGCTCCTGAATGTGGTCCAAGTCCCACTCCCCAGCTACACATTCTCTGTGTTCTGGCTCTTCTGTGTGTAGAAGGATAAAGGTGGTAAGGAAAGAGTAGATAGAAATTAGTAAACCAGCATAAAATTGAGGAGGGATTGTCTGTTTCAGTGGATTTGTTTTGAAAACCTTAAATAGCTAGCACCTGGAAATACTAGTGGCAGAGTGCTAGTTTTTGTGATTGAGTTTTGCCCAAGAGACAAGACTGAGATTCGAGGAGAATTAACACAACTCTCTCACATTGGTATTGCGTTCCCTAATTGTTCATGGACTGTCTATTCTTGACAGGGGTCTCACTTTTCTCCTGGGTCAGTTTTATTCAGCTTTGCACAAATCACCCAACACAGGCATGGGAACCTGGTCTACCTCACATCCCAGATGATGTCTGATTAGCTGGACTAAAGCATCAAGACCAGAGGTGGTCAACATGGATTCAACAAGAGGAAATCATGCTTGGCCAATCTTACAGCCTTCTGTGATGGCATGACTGGCTGGGTGGATGAGGAGAGAGCAGTAGATGTTGTCTACTTCGACTTCAGTAAGGTTCCATTGTCTCCCATAACATCATCACAGGTAAGCTTAGGAAATGTGGGTTAGGATATGGGCAGAGTTCAGAGGGTTGTGATAAGAAATGCAGAGTCTAGTTGGAGGGCTGTGTGTTCCCCAAGGGTCAGTACTGGGTCCAATCATGTTCAACATATTCATAATGATCTGTGTGAGGGAACAGCATACCCTCAGCAAGTTTGCTGATGATACAAAACTGGGAGGAGTGGCTGATACACCAGAAGTCTGCACTGCCATTCAGTAGAGACCTGGACAGGCTAGAGAGTAGAGTGGAGAGGAACCTAATGAGGGCCAGCAAAGGCAACTGTAGGGTCCTGCCCCTAGGGAGGAATAACGCCATCCACCAGTACAGGTTAGGGCTTGATCTGCTGCAAAGCAGCTCTGCAGAGAAGGACCTGAAAGACAAGTTATGCATGAGCCAGTAATGTGTTTTTGTGGCCAAGAAGGGCAATGGGATCCTGGGATGCATTAAGAAGGGTGTGGCCAGCAGGTCGAGGGAGTTCTCACTGACTCCCCTTCTAGTCTGCCCTGGTGATGCCATATCTGGGGTCCTGAGTCCAGTTCTGGGCTCCCCAGTTCAAGACAGACAGGGACAGAGTCCAGCAGAGGGCAATGAGGATGACCAGGGACTGGAAAGGCTGAGAGAGTGGGTCTGTATAGCCTGGAGAAGAGATGGCTGAGAGAGGATTCCATCAACACTTAAAAAAGGGTGGATATCAAGGAGATGGGGCCAGACTGTTTTCAGTGGTGCCCAGTGACAGGACAAGGGGCATTGGGCACAAACTGTAACACAGGGCGTTCCATCTGCACATGAGGAAAATTACTCTGAGTGTGACAGAGCCCTGGGACAGGCTGCCCAGAGAGGTTGTGGAGTCTCCTTCTCTGGAGATATTCAAAACCTGCCTGGACATGATCCTGTGAAACCTGGCCTAGGTCATCCTGCTTTAGCAAGGGGGATGGGGTGGACTAGATGATCTCCAGAGGTCCTTTCCAATCCCTGCTGTTCTGTGATTCTGTTCTCCTGGCTATTAGGGTATGCTGCCATGTAATGTAATCTTATTTACCTGCAGCTTTGTATAAAGCTTCCTTTCACTCATGAATCTGAATAAATAGCACCACTTAAATATGACAAGATTTACCAATTACTTGCTGAATTTTCAATATTCATTTTAGTGTTAACAGTCACCAAAGAAAAGAAATGATGTTTATAGAACTACATATTTAAAATCTCATTCATCATCTTTTTTTTCTTCTCTCAGATCATTGCTCATTAAGTTCCTTATAGATTTAGACCACTGGGTATGCTTTGTTCAGCTAGACAATTTATATTATATATAGACAGGGCTTTCCTTCAGGTATTCAACAAAGCAATTAACAACCCTCTGAATATAAACGACAGCCTTATGTGATGGATGTTCATATTTGTATCTTCTTGCATTTTGTTGCCATTCTGAATCCTGTATATTCATTTTCCTTTATGCTTTCCTAGCAGGGATTTGTTTTGTACCACTGACATCCACAAGTAAACAAGTTAAATGTAGCAGGTAGTACAGTAAGAGTAGTAGCTCTGTAGTATCACTGGTGGTACCAGGAAGCCTAAGGCAACAAGAAGCTGCCCTGAATATGATCATTCTCCTTCAGGTCCACAAAAGTATCCTCTGACATCATATATTGCTCAAGGATGACTCAAGGACTCTAGGTAGGTGCTACAAGACACTAAATATGATATGCTGGCTGCTGTGGGAAAAGAGGTGCTCGATCCCAATTCAGTAAGAGAAAAGGCCATTTTCTACTCCTCTCTGCAGTTGTCTGGGACCAGGTGAAACCCATGATTATTTGTCCCCTACCTGTGGAGGACACGCTGGTCTTTAAAGAACTTCAAGTCTGACAAATAAATCTCACTATCAATGCATCTGAAAGAAAACAAATCAATTGCCAAACAGGAGGAACTGCCTGTGGGCTGTGTGGAGACCATCAGGCTGTCAGTTATTGCGGCTTTTAATGCCAGGTCTTAATCACAGTCTAGTTCTTGGCAGTCTTAGGGCATTAAAGAAGCTTCAAATGTGAAAAAAGGAGTTAAAATATATCTATCTATTCCTGAAATACCAGTGAATGAAAAAACTGGTGTGGCTGACCTGGGGCCATGCCAGCTGGCTTAGCTCTGAAACAATAGCAAGAAATAGGTCACTTCTACTTTTTAGTGCTTCTTTGACTTCTTAACCCCACAGCAGAGTGGTTTTTACTAGTGCAGACCCCAAAGCCTAGCTGACATCTCAGTCATATTCTTGATAAAGGATGCCAACCTCCAAAAGGTGAAGAGATAAGCAGTTAGTAATCAGGCCAGTTTTGAGGAAAAAAAAAGGGAAAAAGTGTGTTGGAAATCTGTCAGGACAAACCCATTTCCATGAGATTCTTCAGTATATCTTGGTTTTGGACTGGCTTGGAAATATTGAGATGACTCTCATTATATTTCTATGTCCAAATTTTTCTTATGACAATGATTTGAAAATTTTACTTACCTATCAGAAATTAAGATTTTCAAATTATGTTGTTTTGGTTTCACAGAGCTAGTCTAAAATCTCAAAAAAATCTAGGGTTTAACATATGGGTC
This sequence comes from Zapornia atra, assembly GCA_013400835.1. Taxonomy (NCBI): domain Eukaryota; kingdom Metazoa; phylum Chordata; class Aves; order Gruiformes; family Rallidae; genus Zapornia; species Zapornia atra. The sequence continues at coordinate 13,583 of VZTU01019589.1, read as the reverse complement.
AGTCTGTTTAATCATATCTCTAAAAAAAAGAGTGATTTTTAATTTTTTTAATAAGCAAAATAGACACCTCCTCCCAATAAATGCATGTAGGATCATTCATTCCTCCTCTAAGGGGTGTGTCTTGATTCAATTTCCTCTGATTTCATGGCACTTCTCAAGGGAAACACAGCATACTTAATCTCCAGCTTTGGTGATGACTGAAGCAACGATTTCCCTTCATTTATTTCCAGTGGTTTTTGAAGTCAGTGGATACCCAGGACTTTTTTCACATGTCATCAATCAATGGAGTATTCCACTTCCTTTAGTACAGTGTGTATTTATAAGTAAAGAAATTTTGGAAAAATGTACATGCAAGAATTGCTTGGATAGTGTTAGAGCATGCAGATTTGAACAAGGAGAGGAATAAAGAGAAAGATTGAAGATGTCTGTATTACTAAATGACCCCTGTATAGACTACGAAATTAAAGTGAAGAACAGCCTTATGTAGGAAGAAAGAGAAACTTCCTTCATCAGGAAACTTAAAGTTAGAACAAACCAAGTATGATTTTAGAAAACAGCTTTCTACTAACAAGGTATGACGTGAGATATTTTCTGCATCATTATGTTCTTAATTAAGATTTTTAGAAACTAATCCTGTGTCTCTCCAAGAAATTGAATTAGCAAACTGATACCATGTATAAATATGTGCACTGAGTGCACTGACACAGGCACATCTGCATGCGTTCCATCCTTACCAAGTCTCCATTGCACTAGCAAACTTGCAGGCCCAATCTAGAGCATTTTGAATGTCTCCTTAGTTCTTTTTCAGATATGAGTATGCAAAGATAAACGTTAAATATGAAATGTAATTCAAATTCCATTCATATGAAAGGGATGAAAGGGACTTTGTCTACGTTGGAGTATGGCACAAAGAAGATCATGACGACAGAAATGTAGCTTATTACAGAAGAGAAAGCAATATGGGTATTTCAGTACAGAGTTAAGGTAAACATTAGTAACTTCTGTGAAGTTTGACACAACCACAGCTTTCAGGATTCTAGTGTCTTTGTGAAGTGTTTCTTTGCATGGTATAGCACTGCTAGTTAATAGAACTATTTATCCAAGCTCCACACTATTAATAAATGCTAATAATTTACCTCCTCATTGTTATTACAGTGAGAAAAAAATACAATGTTAAATCATTTAGATCTCTATTGATTATAATGCATCTACACAGCAGTGTCAAATTTAGGTCAATCATTAAAACTTATATCCAGCATTTTTTAACATTGGAGAACTCAAGGTACAAATTACTATATGACAGACAATAATTATAAACCCATGTCAGAGAGAAAGGTGAGGAAAAGTTCTGGAATGATTACAGGTGAAAATAAAGTGTAGATTTAAAAAGAACTCTTTTGTGTGCTTTTATGAAGAAAATCTATGAGCTTTATTTTTGTAAAGGATTTTTCAAGAAAAAAGCCCTTGTGTTTTTGTTGAAGGGACAGCCTAATGAGTAACCTATGTGAAGCCATTAACAGGGAAAAGCACAGATTCTTTGGTAAGTTCTCCTGGTATACTGCCAGCACTCTCTCCTTTCAGCATAAGCTTTGGTGGCTGCTTCTTTTGAAGCTTCTGGAAGTCTTTATCCCTCAATATTTTTAGTCCTGGATTGGTCCAGTCTCTGGCCGATGCTATTGTTCATGTCACAATAACAATAATAGCACTTGGCAGTGACATGGGATGTTAAATTTTTTAGTGCTGCTAAACATAGAACTCATTTTCAGAACAGCCTTTTAAGTATTATTAGCTGGGTTTTTTTCAGAATAAGATGAGATACAACCCACTGAAGTTACATGTCCAAAGCCTTGTATGTTTTGGTTGTCAACTAAGTTCTAAAACTCTAGTTGCTGGCTATCTGTTAGGCTTTTTTTTAGGCCATGAAACCTGGTTTGCTAAACTTGCAAAACCCTTTCTGCAGGGATTCTTTTATCTTAGGAGTTCACTTGGAAATTTACTGCAGAAGATAGAGAAATTGCAAAGCTTTCAAGACTTAAATGATTTTTCAGGGTTGGAAACTTCTACATCCAAATATCAATCTTGCATACCTGAACTAAAATACCCAACTTTGTGTCTCAGAGATGAAGACTGGAATCCAGTGAATCCAAAGGTTTTCCTCTCACTCCACATTGTGGTACTCAGTGTTACACTCAGCTACAGTGCCCAGCATCTCAGATCTCAAAACACTTTTAACTGGGCTGGCAACACATTTAACTCTTGTGTGTTTTCAGTAGTCTGATAGATGGACCAGGCCTTTGTGGGAATTCTGCAACCACCAGAGCTACAGCCCTATGTTCACACCTCAGAAAGTGCCATTTTATTTCGTGTTGCCCCTTACTTACTTTTTCCTACCCTGCACTAATTGTTGTTTTCCTCTGGGTTTTTTGAAACCTTTCTCCTCCCTAAGACACATGGAAAAATTAAAGGATAGAAATGATTGCTTTCGTTTCACAGTAAATCTCACTGTTCCAGAGCAGAGAGGGGTTTATGTTTTATTGCTAAACAAAATGTCTTGACACAGTGTGCATGTTGCAATGTGGCAGACATGCAATGGCCATAAAATCAGCTCTTTTAGGTAGACTCAGAGCCTAGGTAGGAAGGAGTCAGATCTCTAAAGGAGGATTTACTTGCCAAAGGATGTCAAAATCAAAGCCTGGATTTTCAGTGAATGTAAGATGCTGATTTTGAGAGAAGGACAGGGTTAATGTCTGAAACGTGTTGGGAAACAGTTATGGTCTACATGGCAAAGGGAAGAAGCAGAGGAGGGGCTGGTTGGTGTGGAGAATGGGGAACGTGTCAGAGGGGCTTTGGCTCCATGTTTGAATTGCCATGTATGGCCAGGATTCATTCAGAGTTCACCTGAAATACCCCTTGAGCCCACCCTGCCAGTGGTGCCAGTGCAGAATACCAAGAACTTTTGAGAACCAGAACCATATAAGTCATCACGGAATGTAACTAGAGGCAGAGATTGGACTATAAAAGACATAAACATGAGGAGCCAAGCAAATCACCAGAGCATTGCCCTGTCACTGTCATTGCTGGGTGGTGATACCTCTTTCTATTTTACTTTTCCCTCTTTTCTCTCTTTCCCCTTCTTACAAATGTTTCAGCAAGAGGCTGCACTGCCTACCATTACATTTTCCAAATTCTGGTTGCTTCTACCATAAATACAATATTTAACCAATCCTTTGGTGTCTTTTCACCTTAATTTAGACTGAGGGAATCACAAACCTGCTATGGTTCCCCAGGATATCCAGGTTGGGTTGTGACACTGAGATCCCTTAAAAAAATCTCAAAATTCTATCCTTTTAGAATTTAAAATTCTAGTCTTGTTCAAAAGAAATTATTTATTAGCAGTTATATGAGATACTGGCACCAAGCAGTCTGGGATCAATTTTGGCATCCATTGGGATCAGCATATTTCCCGCACAGTTGGATCTATGAGGAACACCACCAGAAGGTAAAGATCTATGACACTATTTGCAAGTCTATTAAAGATATGCTCAATAATTCCTAAAGTAAGCTTACTGCAGTTTTGGCCTTATTCTCACCTGCCATTCAATGACATCTCTTCATTGGTCATCTAATGTAAATTGGAATAGAATCTCAAATGAACGATTAAAATAAAATTACTCCCAAAGCAAACATAATCCTACTCAATATTTTATAAATCCTTGACTTAGGTGATCATTTCATTTGCATTGCTTTTCATAAAAGAAGATTTACACGGCCTATGATGGCACTAACCTTTTCCTTGGATAGGTAGCACATCTCATATATTTAAGTAATTATCTGATAGATCTCTTGAATTATCACCAGGAAAAAATGCATGAAAACATGTCAGACTTATTTAAAGGGACCATTATGTGCAGTTATGTGCCCTATCTTGTTTTCATTGGTCTATCAATACGATGTTACAGACATATCAATCTTTGGACTAAACAGTCATTGCCTGAGAAACAACTTCTCTTGATTTTTTTACATGGTAAAAGCAGAAGAAACACACCCCCACTCCAAAATAAAGATTTTGTTTACTGCAAAAAACTTCTTAGGATCTTTTTGGTCCATTCTGATTGCAAATCTTAGTTTTTCCTCTTTGTTTTGCTTTTCCCTCTTAAGACAAACACTTGCACAGGCGGCTACAGGAAAGGTCAAAGGTGGACAGAACTTAAGTGTCTATTTTGTCATTTAAAGGGAACATTGGTCAAGTTCTGGCCCTCTGCTCAGGGTTAATTTAACCCATTGAAAGGTGCATTATGTAACTGGAAATGGACACAGTGTAATATTCATATACTGCGGCTCTCTCAGTTTGCAAATGTTATTTGTAAATCTCATAGTATGTTTGTTTGGCTTTTTCTTTCATCTGCTCCTGCTTTGTGTTTAATCTATGTCAGACTGTACAGAAGATGTGGAAAACAATTAGTAGAATTTAAAACACAGAGGAAAGTAATCAGGTGAAGTGCTTCCACTTAGATTATCAAAAGGAACTTTGAAAATCTATTTCTTTGCTTTCCTGTGCCTTGTTTGATGCATCTGTAATGCAGTTTCAGATGTGCTGTGGAGTTTTTGTGTACTTTCAGGAAAAAAATGTTGGAAGCAAAAGCCTGTATGTGCATATAGCCATGTATAAACAAACTGCCATTATTAAATATATAGGCTGGAAAAGAAAGACATTTAATAGAGACAATTTTTTCAGAAGAAATACACATCATAACAGAACCTTTTTTTTTAAAAGATGGGAAAGCTGTTTTCTTACTTTGAAAAAACAGTGATTCATCAAGAAAATCTATCTGGACATAAAAAGGTGTTTATTTTTACTATTCTTTTTCGTAAATTGCAAGAGAAAAACACTTTTGATTTACAGTTGTAATGTAATAATAGTAAATTTATTTTATAATTTTATTTTGAAAGCCTAGTTGTAAATGTATGGTTTTGGTGCCTAAACCTTTGGGTAAATTTTCATGAATGAAAACACATTTCAACGTGCCGGGCAACTTAATAAATGCACTTTGATCAAGAAGACACCTTCTTGATCATGCGTATGTAATATTGTATTTTTCATCACATGAGAGAGTCCATTTTTCCAGCAGCTGCTCAGTGTTCTCCATCTAAGCAGGCAGAACTTTTCCCCCACAATTTACTCTGCCGTAACTCTGATGTTAGTGAACTTGTTTTTAGCCAACTGTTCTTACATTCTGTCTCAAGCTGCATCTTTCTTCTGTTCTCC
>VZTU01019587.1:4228-17274 GCA_013400835.1 Zapornia atra | reverse complement strand
CTGTCTTTGACAGATTGGCATGGAACTTGTTCCAAATTCAAAAGAGTACCTAGATAAAGCAAGATTCCTAAAATGCAGAGGTTTATGAGTGTATGGCAATTCTATTGGTCACTTAGACTTCTATTTGCCTTTTTGATTAATAAGAATGTTTAGAAAGTATACGTGTTGAAAAATAGGTAATTAATCTATGTCTATAGGAATTTGTTTAACCCAAACAACGTGTCTCTCCTGAAACTGCTTTTGGATTTGAATCTGCCTTTATAGAGACTGTGTCAGATGCTGCATCACTCAGTTTATCTGATCCAGTGCAAAGAAAGAACTACTTCAAGACTGTTTCAGAGAACAAGGAAATTATTAAACTAGTGTCTTTACTCAGCACTGCTATTAATTCTACAAAAAGGGTAAGACAATCACAATGTTAATTTAATACCACTCTCTAAGTAATATTAATGTATTAATTTTAATATCCTTGGGCAATAACAGTAGGCATTTAAAGCAATGATGAAACATATGAATGAAAAAGTATAGGATGGTGGATGAAAAACGTGTGTCTACAAATTTGTAAATGTGCTTTGAAAGTACAACATGGGTTCAATGTACTCTGTTCAAACATTTATGAGGTATTGAATATTACATAAAATTTAACGTAGGTCTGATTAAAAACATATCTCCAATTGGTAAAATATCATAGAAAAACTCTAGATCTAGTTGAGTTGTGTGTATTTAGTAATTGTACAAATGTACTAAATACAGCTTTATTCACATAGAAATTCTAAAGGATCCAGTATGACTTCTGGCCCATTATGAAAATTGTATGAAGGTTTTTGGAAGAAAATTGGTTTTCAGCTTGACATTAATGAAGTGCTGCATAGGATTTGCTACTGGAGGTTAGGAGATAGCTTAAAAGAGATGCATCATTTCTTTGCCCTTTTCTTACTCTATGCACTCTCTAGTAAATTGTAGGTATTGAACTGATATTTCTTTGGGGAACTCTGTGTCATTTCCTCCTGGAACCAGCCTAACCTTACAATGGTGCCTTACCAGCTGGAAATTTGGGACTCAAACCCTTGTAACTTCACTGGTACTGAGCATTTGATACTCAATATTTTGTAGCTGGAACTTTTATTATTTAGCCAGGTGTCTGCCAGCACTATGTTTATCATCAGTTTTGATGTGGGTTATCTCTTGTAGTGGTCACCTCTCATTTAATTAACTGAAGTAATGATGAATTAACTGACATTTTCATGAACTCCTGGTAAACAGAAAAATAATTCTATGCACACCCCTTAAAGTATACTCAAATTAATGATACCTGAATTGAACATATAATTTAATGTTGACAACACCTATTTCATGCATGTCAAAAAATTTGTCTCACAAAATTATGTGAGAACAAATTGAATTGATGCTCTTTGTGTTATTTTGGGCTCTGGAGCTCAGGTTTCATTTGCTAGTCCAATAAGTGGTAGGGAAGGACAAGTGTACTGTATCCTAGTCTTAAAGAAGTATTTGACTTCCCACTGATTCCTAGGATTTTATTGACTGAAGAATCACTTCATTGGAAAATAGTGTAACTGATTTGATAAATTGAATGTAATTAGTATACAGTTCCTGACAAGGCTGGTGATTGCTAAGGGCACTTGCTTTAGCTTAAGTTTACCAGCAGCCTTCTGTTTAGTGAGGTGGTGCAACACGCTCCACTATGGATTTCTTAATGTATTATAACAAGCAGATGCTAAGAAATTATATGTATGCTATACGTGTAGTGCTGAGAATCTTTCTTTGAACTTCTGATGTGTTTCAGGAGGTTCTTACAGCTTTGGAGAGCTTTAGTCGTTATCAACATATATGGCAGAGGGACAAGGAGGAAACCATTGATAAATTAATGATGGGGAACCCATTACTCTCTGAAATTGAATCTGAAATTCTGCATTTCCAACACTTGGAGCTGAAAATAAATTCTGAGCCTGAATACATCTGTGTGGGAGCTATTGCACTGTACACTGGTAGAGTTCAGTTTTCTACTTCTCTTTACTGAGTGTTCTCTTTCCACTTCCACTTTCTAATTCCTGTAGGAAAGAGACAGGTGATGTATGGGTGAACTAGGTTAAAGATGGAAAGGAGAAAGAGAATGGCTGTTTGTTGTCTTGGCTGTAAACACATACAAACAAAACACTAAACACAAGGGTATCTGTGAGTCTCAGCTGGAGTTGGTAGATGTTTGCCAATCCTTCTGTTACTGACCTTTATAAATACATATTTTATGGGAGTAAGATGATATGTTTATGTTGCTTTTCTCCTTGTCTGTCTGCATGTAATTAAACAGTTGAAAAGCCTATTTAAAGTGGCTAGTTAAGTGAAACACGTATGTTGTTGCTGATTTTTTGCATGAAAGCCAGACCTCAAATCTTTACTTTTTTGTAGCTCAGGTTCCACAACACCTACCGAAATTTTGCATAAGCAAAAGAACGGTTGGGAATTACGATGGACTGTAAGAAATGCATGCAACTGATTTTGCAGTGGGTGTCAAATCTGAGGAGGTAGGATGTTTTATTCATTAGGAAAGAGTGTCAACCAAATGCCTTTGGTTATATCGTAAGGCAAAGAATTGGAGAAACAAGCTGGCTGTTGAAACTCAATGGAGGTGAGGTAGTTCTGACACTTAATAAATCAAAAAGACCATCAGGTGTGAGAGGGAAGAAGCACTGTACATGAAGACAGACACACAAGTAAAATCTGCATAGGGAATGAATAACAGGGTTGAAATTATATCCAACTAAAATTTTATGTAATACTTGTGTTGGTGTTGATTTTTGATATCTTCAGCTTCCGTAATCAGGCTCTTACTTCTATTCTCCATCCTTTTTTTTTAAAGATTATTTTTTAAAAAATATTTTAGACTTAGATGGGAATATGAACTAACTGGTAGTTATGTGTAGAACAGAAATGTGTGTAATGATATCTGAACAAGTTGACAAGTGTGGAGTCCAGCTTCATCTTTCCAATAGGAAAGAATATATCATCCAAAAAAGAATATATCATCTTTGCATCTATCCAGTAGGAAAGATGATACATTCTGAGGCGATTAGGAGGAAAGCAATCCTATAAACCACTCAAAGGTGTCAATGTGATTTCATCTTTTCTGTACATGGATGGTTAGACTGAAATACCAGAACAGGGAGTGAAGAGAACACTCATCGGAAAAGGATTAAAAGTACATCTTAAAAAACCCAGTAACTAAACATCTATAAATTGTTCAATGATTTTAGCTGATCTGAAGATAGCACTGAGAGCTGAAACCAAAGCCTGGATGACTTTGCTGGGGTGTCGTTGTAATAAGAAGTACCGAAGGGAGATGGAAGTGATTTTCACTTTTATAGAGGAAACTGGCAAGAAGTTAAATCGCCGCATCAAGGATCTGGATGATATAAGAATAGCCATGTCAGCTTTAAAAGAGATCAGAGAACTACAGATCTCCATAGAGTCTCAAGTTGGACCCATTGAGGTAATTAACAGGAATGTTGCATCATTAAGTACTGTTTCAACAGAGCGCTTATTTTCTGGGTTAAAGCTTAACAGTGCACTTTGAAAAGGTATGATTTAATATAGGACTGGTGCTGGTTAATATCTTTATTAATGATATTGACAGTGTGTTTGAGTGCACCCTCAGCAAATTTGGTGATGACACCAAGCTGAGTGGTGAAGTTAATGTGCTGGAGGGACAGGATGCCATCCAGGAGGACGTGGACAGGCTGGGGAAGTGGACCCAGATGAACCTCATGAGGTTCAACAAAGCCAAGTGCAGGGTTGGGACAATCCCCATTATCCATACAGGTTAGGAGATGATGTGCTTGAAAGCATCCCTGAGGAAAGGGACTTGAGGGTGCTTGTGGATGAAAAGCTGAACATGAGCCACTGATGTGCATCTGCAGCCCAGAATGCCAACTGCATCCTGGGCTGCATCAGAAGTGTGACCAGCAGATTGAGAGAGGTGATTCTACCTCTCTATTCTGCTCTGGCAAGACCTCACCCAGAGTACTGTGTCTGGCTTTGGAGCCCTCAGCACAACATGGACCTGTTTGAGTGTGACCAGAGGAGGGCCACAAAAATGATCAAAGGACTGGAGCGCCTCTCATATGAAGACAGGCTAAGAGAGTTGGGCTTGTTCAGCTTGGAGAAGAGAAGGCTCCAGAGGGGACTTTATAGTGACCTTCCAATACCTGAAAGGTGCTTATAAAAAAGCTGGGGAAGAACTGTTCACAAGGACATGTAACAGTAGGATGAGGGGTAATGGTTTTAAACTAGAACGGGGGAGATTTAGGTTGGATATTAGGAAAAAGTTCTTCAATATGAGGGGGGCGGATCACTGGAACAGGTTGCCCAGAGAGTAGTGAGTGGAAGCCCCATCCGTGATGATATTCAAGGTCAGGTTTGATGAGGCTCTGAGCGACCTGATCTAGTGAAGATGTCCCTGCTACTGCAGGGGGGTTGGACTAGATGAGCTCTAAAGGTCCCTTCTAACATTACACATTCTGTGATTCTAAGATTCTATGTGTTAACTGTTGATTGGCAGACCTTTTGTGTTCCTGTAAACATTTTTCGAATGGAGCCCTGGACAAATATAAACTTGTTGAGGCAAGAGGTGTTTTAATGAATAGTGCAGAAATAGAGGGATTTAGTTAAAAGGAAGATGAAAATATACATACTTTTCATACAAGAAAGCCTTTGGTACTTTGTGGAGGAAATCTGTGTATGAAAGGAATTGATTTTTCTCCTTTTTCTTTTTTCTTTAATAAAGCTTATCCTACAGAACAGAAAGCTAATGTTAGGCAGATTATATGAGACAGTGATTGTGTTATCAGCTATATAATGAATTGAAATAAAGATAAGCAATTGACTTCCTTAAAGAAGTTCACTTGCTAGAATACATTTATTGAACATCTGACAGTGGAGGGACTTCTGGTCAAACGGCAGAACTAAAAACATAGTAACTTTTTCTCCACATTCCTGACCATAGTGCGGATTTAAGTATACTATAGTTTGGCAAAATGCCTTATTGATTAGTTGTTCAATGTTTTTTTTCCTAAGATATGTTCATGATTCCTGATTGCCCTGATAATTATTGTCAGGGCTGTGTCATCATTATAAATTAAAATAACTTAACACAGAATTCTCATCTACCAAATACTGCCAAACCAAATGGTCTGTTTTGGAGATGCAAAAACTGTGTTTGCTGTCAGACAAATGTGCTTTCCGATTCTGTTTTCCCTGAGCAGAGGTAAATTATGGAATGCAGTAATGCAAATAATGGACATGAGCACGGGGCCCTTCCACATTTCACAGAATACAGCTAAGAAAACATTTTTCTGTTAGCCTAAGAAGCTGTGTCAGTCTTGCTAGTTGAGTGAAGGCACAAAAATAGGTTGAGTAGTTTACGGTGAAAAGGAAATCATATCTGCAGCTGGAACCTTCTGTGAAATTATTATTGGTAATGGGATCTCTTATGAGATGATGTTTGGAAAGTTCCTGCTAAGTCCTATGCTGGTTTGCTATATAATGTGGAGCTAAGACAAAAGCCAAGGATTTCTATGTTTCCAGTTCTGCTAGAAGGAGCCTTGAGTCCCTAGGCACAAGGTGTCATGCTTTGGATTTTTGAAATGGAAGTTGTCGTGTTTTCCACTTAGTGGTGTGGCAGACAGGTAGTTATGTTTCCATTTTTACAATTTGTCTGCAATTTGACCAAATTGGAAAGCCTAAATGGAAGTAATTCCACTTTATATGAAGCATTTCAGATGAAACTGTTATGCCACAAGTCTCATTGCTACCCTGCCCTTTGCTAATTTACAGTAAGTGAATTTCAGTTGGGTTTTTGTGAAACTTGTCTAAGGGTTTCAGTATGTGGAGTGTATCTTCATTAGTGGTACAGGTGAAGATCAATGTTCTGAGAAAACAAAGGACCATTAAGTAGATTTTTAAATCGATTGCTCATTCTGAATGATGAATGGATATAACATTTGAAATAGTTGCAATGTATTAGTTGTGGTAAGTTTTGGTGTGGTTTCCTAATTCGTTTTTTGTTGAAAACATGAGGTAGGGCTTAAAGGTCTTTATGGAGTAGAAGTTTGTTTGCTTTGTTTACTTGAAGGACTTCGATGCTTTCTCATGGCTCACCTCCCACAATATTCAGCTTGTGTTGTAGCAGATGAGACATGGATTGGAAGAATATTCTTTTTAAAGAGAGGCTAAGACATGTAGACTTAAGGAGTACTTTAAGCGGAAATGCTTTTTTAGAGAGCAGATTGCACTAGGCCAAAAAAATCTGTCAGAAAGCAGAAAGATATGTGAAAGTTAAGGAGATAGGGAGAGCTAGTTACTTTTAATTTTTTTGCTCCTTCCAGTTTGGTATTGGTTTTTCAGATTGTGGTAATTAGTATGCAAAACTCCCACATTTTCTTTTTCTAATAAATCATTCTCTGTTAAAAATTAAAAATGTTACCATAGATACAGGTATAAAATTAACTTTAGTTACTATAATCTGTATCTTAATCCAACCTTCTGACAGGAATCCTATGCTATGTTAAACAAATATGATCTACTTGTGGCCAAGGAAGACACGGAGAAGGTGGACACTTTGCACTACACTTGGGAAAAACTACTAGTCCGTGCAAAGGAAGTGCAGAATGAGCTCTTTGCTTTGCAGCCAAACTTCAGAGAAGAGCTTATTAGCACTGTGAAGACTTTTACTGAGGAGTGTGCACAGTTCTATTCAGATTATGATCAGGTCAGTGTTTATTGTGGATTAGAGGAGTTTTTGAAGAGCAGTGGTAGCACGGGAAGATTGTGAAGTTGACTAATTAATGGGATGGACCTTTACCATCTGAAGACTATGTTTTTCTTAATGTGGTATTTGAATTTTAACACAGGGCAGGCTTTGGTTATTTTTTTATATGACTGAAGTATGTAACACTGGTAATTGGCTCTTAAAGATTAAGACTAGAGACATTTAGGGTTTATGAGAAACAGCTAGTTAGCATGAGTGAGTGTGAAGATTGGGATTAATGAGAAATTATGTTACAATGAAGCTTTTTCTGATGTAAATGATTTACGCTCTTATATTCTTTCTCAGGAAAATATGAATGAGTCAAAGTGAACTAGCCTTGTACCTAACTTATATACTACTATGAAAACTTCTATATTAAAAAAGACAATTGCTATCTTTGTGTGGGTGGGGTTTTTTTATTTGTTTTGTTTGTTTGGGGGTTTTCTTTTTTTTTAAATAAAGTGCTTGTTCTAGTAGGTAACCGATCTCTTGGTTTAGTTGTTATCTGATAGATGGGTAGAATCCTGCAGCTGCAAGAAAGTTTGATTTTAGCATTTAGAAAATACTGGTTAGAAATAAGTTGTGGCTATTTTCATCCTCTAAATTAACTTTTAAATTTTATTTTATTTTTTTAGAATGGGCCAATGGTGGTTGGTTTAGAGCCTCAGGAAGCCAGTGACAGGCTTACTATGTTTCAGGTACTGTTAATTCTAGAGACATTGCTTAATACTTATTGAAAGTAAAATAGCACCTTGAAGGCTCTGAGAATGAATCAGAGTAGTTGCACTAATTTTCATTGATAGATAGGGTTACTGATTAGGAAAAGTCTGTTTTAACGTAATGAATGTGAAGTTGATTTTTTTTTCTCTATGCAAGGAATGCTGGTTAAAATTTGATTTATTTTTTTTTTAGGAGCTAAGAGTATGGCTGTATAGATGATGATTAATAATTACTAGATTCGAGGATCCTGATTATAGCCTACACTCAAGTTTACTGTATTTGACTATAGGCTGTTCTTGTTTTCATTATTGTGTTTTTCCCCCTCACAAACACAATCCTGTCTAATTTTCTCTACTCCCTTTTTAAAAACGTAGTAATAAAGGTTTACATTTAAACTGACGATTTTCCCTGTTGAAATGTTTCTTTGTACCATGATTAATATCTAATGATGACTTCTAACAGTTTGCCTCCTCTCATAGTACTAGTCATTTGGCTTCCTGCTATGTTCCCTCATTGCAATTGACAATTAAAGTTTGTTTTTCTTTGCTGCTTAAACAGTAGTCATTCTTGCTTCAACTCTTCAACAAAAGAAGCGCACATCATACTTGGAAAGGTAGAAAATGCTGCATCTGCCTTTCTTTGCTTTGCATGTTGTGCTCCAACTTTTTAAAGTGCAAGCTTAGCATTTTTTGTTCTGTCACTGTGTCACATGGAGTAAATAATCTGTCAGCTTCTGAAGATGTGACTCCAAGCTAACTAAGAATTCTCTTCCTGTGAAAATTGACAACTCCATTGACTGTGCAAGTTGTTAGTATGTACTGTATATCCCAATATTTACTAGGTTTTAATCACTAATGCATCTCTAAGCATAAACCAAGACCTTGGATATTTATTTATTTTATTTATCTTATTTTTCTTTTTTAGAATCGATTTGATAATCTTTTTCGGAAATACATTACTTACACTGGTGGGGAAGATCTTTTTGGTTTGCCTGTTACTCGGTATCCTCAGCTGCTTGAAATAAAGAAGCAACTGAAGCTGCTACAGAAACTCTATAGTCTCTATAACAATGTAATTGACACAGTCAGAGGCTACCATGATATTCTTTGGTCAGAATTAGATACCGAAAAAATCAACAGCGAACTGCTGGAGTTGCAGAACAGGTGAGAAACTGCTGCCGTGGTAAAGATGCCTCAAATAGTTTTGTTTCTTCTTAAATATGATTATAATTGTTTAGCACCAGTAATCATATCTGTGCATGTATTTGTTCATTGAAACATGAAAAATGTTAATTTTAATTGAAAAATATGTCCATTACCAACTCGATAAAATAAAGGAGCCAGTTAAGACTCTAAAAGTTGAGGACTGTTGTTCCTTAAGAACTTCTTGGTTAACTTTTTTCATTAATTTGACTATATGTTAAAATTGATATTTATTTTGTTCATGAAGAGATATTTCACTTGTTTGAATATTATTATTTGTGAGAGACAGATTCACCCTAGATGCCTAAAACACGTTAGTGAATTGCTGAACAGTTGTACTGCAAAATGAAACACATTGACCACGGAGCAGCCACACTCACCAGACAAGGAATTAAATGATGTAAAGACTTAATCCTGCATGTTCTTAGGAACAGGATTTTTTTTCTAGAGCACAGAGCAGTGCATATCTCAAACCTCACCAGAGGATGAAATCAAGATGTAGAGCAGTTCTGTTGGTTTTGGAGACTGCTTGGACAAAGTGTAGTAGAATTGTGCATTTACATTCTTAAGGGGAAGCTGTAGGTGCCTATGCAACTATCAGTGAAATAGATTTCTCACATACAGAATCACGTACAGCATATTCAAAATACAGGTAAACCTGAATTTGGATGGTATGTGGTCTGCTGTTTAAACCATGTGTTGTGGTTAGATGGGTAGCAGAAACAATATTTGAAACTGTTTGAAAAAGCTTGAATTATTTCTACATAGATGCCGTAAGCTTCCTCGTGGTGTAAAGGAATGGCAGGCCTATTTTGACCTCAAGAAGACCATTGGGGACTTCAGTGAATGCTGCCCATTGCTTGAGCGTATGTCAAGTAAAGCGATGATGCCTCGGCACTGGAAGCGGATTACAGATGTTACTGATCACAGCTTTGATGTAGAAAGTGAAACATTCAAACTGAGGAATATAATGGAAGCTCCACTATTAAGATATAAAGAGGAAATAGAGGTATTGTGGAGGAAGAGAAATGGATGCATGAAACAAAATGATGGAATAGTATAGGAGTAAGAGTAGTAAGAAGGAAAACAGTATTTCTAAAGAAAGAACAGAGAAATGGACTATCACTGAAGGTTTCTGTATAAAATACAAATACTTTACGCTGTCAACTCTTCTTTTTAAATTATGCAACTTGTCCCAGAAATTAATTAGAGAGGGTGCTTTGGTTTGCAACTTTAAAATATGAAAAGTAATCGCTGTGTTATTCTTTTACGCCCCCAAAGCTGGCCATGTTGTGATGTGGTAGACAGTTTATTAGCTGTGGTATTTGTATTTGATGAGAACTTTCTGCTTGATAAATAGTTGCTCATCAGCCTTACTAGGGTTAAAGGAAAAAAAGAGTTTGATTTTCATACTTGAGACTTGAACCATTCATAGCTTTTAACATTCTATTTACTTAAAAGGATATCTGCATAAGTGCTGTGAAAGAGAGAGACATTGAACAGAAGTTAAAACAAGTGATAACTGAATGGGACAACAAAACATTTATCTTTGCAAACTTTAAAACCCGTGGGGAACTTCTTTTAAGAGGTGACAGCACATCAGAAACAATTGCTACCATGGAGGACAGCTTGATGATTCTTGGCTCTCTCATGAGTAACAGGTAAGAGGAAGGGGGGAGGGGGGAGGAGGAGATAAAAAATATCTGTTGGTTTATTGAACAAATGTTTTATGTAGGAAAAGGAAAATAAACCTCTAGATAAAAACTAAGAGATTGCTTGTCCTCGAACAGTTCATAGGTTAGTTCTTACTGTCCAAAAATTCCTTTGGAAGCAGTTCAGACTTCATGAACTGGACAGTTTTCATTGATGCAAGAAAGTGGTGACAAGCATAAGGAGAAGCGGTGCCTGGCTGTGTCAGTCATACTACAGGTATTACAGGCACTACTACTCTGCCCTCTGTGATGGGTCACTGCCTCATGTTGAAGGTGCTGAAAATCCCTATTAAAATGAGTTTGGTCTCACATATGGAAGCCCGCAGATAAAATAAGAAACACAGAACCAGATCAGGCAGATGTTCAAAAGCAAGGATTCAGCTGATAAGGCCCTCTGGGAGTCTTGCAGTTTTCAAGATGTTGCAAAGTCCCTTTCTGAAACCACTTTAGTGTGAAATTGAAATATTGCTCCTATTTGGTTTCTGTTGGATCAGAGCTGTGCTACACACTGTGTGTACAAAGCAGCAAATTGGAGCTAATTTGGTTTGTCGCTACTAACTAGCTGAATTGAGTCAAGTGCAGGATTCTGTTCTTTCATTTGACAAAAGATACAAAATAATTCCTCATCCTTATGAATAATGTGCTAGGTTTCAAAAGATCTGCTTCCTTCTGGAAATAAAGCAAGTGTCTTTTTATTGTAGATACAACACACCCTTCAAGACGCAGATTCAGAAATGGGTGCACTATCTTTCCAACACAACAGATATCATTGAGAACTGGATGACTGTGCAGAACTTGTGGATTTATTTAGAAGCTGTGTTTGTTGGTGGCGATATAGCAAAGCAGCTCCCAAAGGTTTTTCAGATATGCATTTTTTCAGTTTGATCTTCTACATTTCAAGAATAAAGCTTAACTATGATGTCATAATTAATGTAGTAATATAAATTATTTTTGGTGTTATTTAACAAAATTAGACTTGCTAAGAAACTTAGTAAACAATGCAAACAATCAATTTGTTAGAAAGAATTGTATGAGCTGTTTGATATTTTTATTTCTAGATTGTAAAATTGTTAACCAATATGTGTTATGCATAGTAGTAGTCTAGTTTAGCTAGGCAAGGTTAGCAATGCCTACAACTACCCTGGTAGTACCTAGGAATCCTTATATTAAACTTAGCTTAAACATAGCTTTTCAAATGACAAATTAACCCATTTTTAGAAAAAAACTTCAAATTTGAAGCATTTAATTCAAGCATAATGACTTTTCTGTCTTTTTTCATAAGAATGATTGAAAGATAAAGAAGACAGTAGACTTGAGACTCTAGTATAAAATAAGTTGTATTTTGTAAGAAAGAAAGATTTTTTTTTTTTAAGCTGGAATATAGAAAATTACTGCTGAGGTTACTGGGTGCCAATTCTGCAAGCAAGTGCCTTTTCCCTCTTTTATTTTCCTTCCTCTACCTCTTCCCTTCCACATTCACTGTCATGTTTCAACAGGAAGCAAAGCGTTTTTCTAACATTGATAAATCCTGGGTGAAGATCATGACCCGAGCTCATGAAACACCTAATGTTGTTCAGTGTTGCATTGGAGATGAAATCATGGGACAGTTACTACCACATTTACTAGAACAGCTTGAAATCTGTCAGAAATCACTCACAGGGTAAGATTACTACAAAATCAGTCTTGGCAGATTGTTGTGCATTGTCTACCTTGGAAAAGAGCAATTGCTGTGTACTGGCCCACAGGCTTTGCAAAGATTATGGTCTTATTCTACTATGAATTCAGTTGAACTGAGAAAGCAAGTTAGCAGGATGATAATACACCTCCAAAGAAATTGCTAGTAACTCACTGATAAGTATTTGATTTTTGACTAAGCTGTCACTCACTGTCACTGTCTACGTCTGTTGAAACCAGTTTGTTTCAGCACAGTTTCAACGCAGAAGGTAGCCTAGATCTGTATCTCCTATTCAGACTCTTATGAATCTGAGAGAAATACAGCATGAGATCTTAGCAAGTAACAGAATTAATGTAAAAAAACTTCCATACAATTATTTAATTTCTTTTCTTTTTACTGGTGCTTACATTATAGAAAATAATAAAAGTTTTCTGTGAAATGTTTTCTGATGCTAAAAGCGTGGTTTTAAAGCAGTTGCATAACATGAAGGTATGATGGATAAGAATTGTCATTGCCACTGCCAGAAATTGCAGTGATACACTGGGAGAAATGCTACCTTTAAAGAGAAAAGGATGTCTAAATTAATCTAATTCGCTTCCTATCTACCCTCTTCAACTCTCCCCACAATTTTTTTAAAAATACAGGTACTTGGAGAAAAAGCGCCTCCTATTTCCACGATTCTTCTTTGTGTCAGATCCTGCTCTCTTAGAAATTCTTGGCCAGGCATCAGACTCTCACAAGATACAGGCACATCTCCTGAATGTCTTTGACAACATTAAAACTGTCAGGTTCCATGAAAGGGTATGTACTGCTCACACCTCAGTGTTACATCCTTTCAAATTAACAGTGTGTGATGCTTGTTAAATAAGGGTGCACAGGGCGTTCAGTGGTTTTGCCAATATGATGAACTATTTGAT
>VZTU01019583.1:0-17738 GCA_013400835.1 Zapornia atra | reverse complement strand
ATTGCCTCATCCAAATCATCAATTAAAGAGGATAGGCACCAGTACTGACCCCTGGGGAATACCACTTGTGACTGGTCACGGTCATGCTCCAACTGGGGGGTGGGCTGGGAGGCAGTTGGCTCAACTAGCTGAGTGTTGGCTTTGGCTAGTGGGCAGTTGTGCTGCACATCACTTGTGGATACTTTTATCATTATTGTTGTTTTCCTTTTCTGTCCTATTAAACTGTCTTTATCNATTAAACTGTCTTTATCTCAATCCACAAGTTTTACCTTCTCTCTCCTCCCCCCCTCCCTTTTCCATTCTCTCTTCCACCCACTGTGTTGGGGGACAGAGTGAGCAAATGGCTGCGTGGTTGCTTTAGCACCATCACCCCCCAAACCCTACAAACTACCATACTAAGATACACATCACATAATATATCTTTGCTTTTAAAAGATGTTAAAATATTTTTGCAGAAAGTAGAAGAGATACGTAAGCACTAGACAACAGAACCACTTAACAGTGGACCACTTATAGTACATTTCTCAGGACAATCCCCCTACCCCCCAAAAAAGAGACTACTACTGCTTCCTTTGTGAGTTTTCTATCCCCCCAGAAACCCATACCTAGGCAATTTTCTAGTTCCTCCTTCTTATAACCCCACTATTTGTGGACTCTATTTGTCAGCTAGTCCTGATAAGAAAGGGGTTCTTCACAAAGTCTTAACACAATGGAGGGGGGAAAAAAAAGCAGCCCATGTTCCTTGTCTACTGCGCTTTAAAGATCACAGAATTATTCTCCTCACCAGTTTACTTCTATGTGAAGGAAAAAGAAGGGTGGCACTTAAATGATAGGGTACATGAAACACCTACAGAAACTTTAAGCAATTATTTGCACATATTTGTGTTTGTACTTGTACGTATTTCTTAGGAGTTTGTTTAGCAAGCAATCCCCCCCCCCCCTAAAAAAAGAGACTATTACTGCTTCCTTTGTGGGTTTTCTATCCCCTCAGAAACCCATACCTGAGCAATTTTCTAGTTTCTAGTTTTCTAGTTTTGGCCCACTAGCCAAAGCCAACGCTCAGCTAGTTGATCCAACTGCCTCCCAGTCCACCCCCCAGTTGGAGCATGACCATGACCCCTTTCTTATCAGGACTAGGTAACAAATAGAGTATCTTTACTTAGTGGGGTTATAAGAAGGAGGAACTCACAGAGGAAGCAGTAGTAGTCTCTTTTTTTGGAGGTTGGGGGAATTGTTTGCTAAAAAATAGTTTGTGTGTGCGGAAGTAAAAGCAAGAGCCATGTAATAACAACTGCTCACTACCAACCTCCTCTGCGATGACACAGCTTTGTATATGGCACACACAGCTTTTTAGTACAAGCTTGGTTTCAGGAGCATGCCTGCCAGCCTTGCACCTATCACCCACTACGACTGATATTTGTGGGTTGGTGTATTTATCCATATTAATTAACAAAAGATGTGAAGTGAAAAGGTGGAGAACTTAAACATCATTAGGCTTGACAAACCGGTCAATTTGCCTGGCTCTTTCAGAGGGTTACCTGCTAGATAGCAGCAACAGGTCTTGGGATGAAAACTAAGTGGTAACCCAAAGTAGCTTCTGGTATAATTTTTCATCTTGCCAACTGCAGAAAAAAATAATTTCCCCCTCCAAGTTCCCCCAGGCTTGAACAAAGACACTAAAAAACCCTCTCAAGACCACTGAGCAGACAGAACCATGCATTTTTTAATAAAAGCACAAGCATAGAAGCAACTTTTGGTAAAAACTGTCTTTCAACTACATTAAGTTCTGAATTTAAAAGCCCGATTTGGGGGGGGGGTCTTACTTCAAAAGGCATGAATGGATTGATATTTAGTTATCTTGCAAAACTGATGATTACCTTCAAGAGGGAGAACTCAGCCAAGCACACATGGCTATAGCTGCGATACTGCTATCAGGCACTCTAGTAAAACCCTAAAAGCAGGATCCTGGCTGAGTTAAGTCTCCAGAAAAGATATATATTAAGTCTAATCTAATGATGTTTCAGAACAAAGGACATTACAGGGAAAAGGATCCCCTCCCAGACACATGCTTTTCTATGGCTAAACATATTCTATGCATTTTTAAAGACACACAAAAATCAATTTAAAAAATCCATCATTTGTTTTCACAGCTTTTTAATTTTTCATTTGTGATAAGCAATTCCTGTCTGTGCCAACATAAACTTAGATAGCAGCCTCATCCCTTGGGGCATCAGCAGGCAGCGAAACGCGCTGTGCAATTTGTGCTGTTTGGAAGTTGAGCCTACGCTCAGCCTGACCGCGAGCTGCTGCTCCCCTTCCAAACGGCACACTCCGTGTCAGATAATGGAATTCATGCACACTGTGTCAGCACTCCTCAGGCAACTCCATCAGTTGATACAGTTGTGTCATGTATTCACATTCAGGCATCAAATAACAAAAACAGCTGAGAAATTAATGTCACTAATACTATGCCACAGAAAACATTACGTCTTGTAAAGCCAATGAAACTGAACTTGTGTTCTATGCCCTTACACTGCAGGCAGTGCTCTGCCCTCAGAAGCATTTGGTCTGCAGGTATAGAGCCTTTTTAAGTGTGCCTTGCCCAATTTTCTGCTACCTTAGTGCAATTTCTTACAATAAAGTTGGTGTGTACAGCCTCAGTAAGATTGAGCCCAAGATGATACAGGGCACTTTTCGTACTTCAGTGGAGTGTGTCTTAAGGAAAGGTAATTTTTAAAAGTTAAGAATACAGATGTGAACCAGAGCACAACTTTTGTCCTTAGGAACAGCCACGTTTAAAGTGTTCAAAGCCAATTAATTATCAAAAGCCCATTTAAATTAAGCCCTAGATTAATGGAATAGGAATTCAGAAGTGAAGTCATCATATTATTTCAATTAAATATAGGTTCAAAAGAAAGAGGACAAAAAACCCAAACAAAAAACCAATAAAAACCCCAAACCCACAAAACCCCTGTGAGAGGCAGACTGACCCACAGCTGTGTATTATGCTGAGACAAATGGAAAAGATGTAAACATGTAAGTTAGGCCTTAAAAAAAAAAAGTCACATAGGGCATTTTGTGTACGTTTAGAAATTCTGAAGTGTCATAAGGATTTAGGTTTTTAACAAAAATCTATGCAATTTGCACAGTTAAATACCTAGTTTATCTCTCAAAGCAGAAGATGGTATTCAACAATTCCTGCATATGCTCATCTACTAGTTAGAAGAAAGAGAGTCAAAATTAAGTAGATGATTTTGAAAAGAGGGGAAACTGAAAAATTATCCCTCAACTGAATCTGTAAACAATCTACAGGAATTTTGCTACAAACTTCATTTCACTAGAGGTCCAGAGGTAGTGGCTGCCACAAAATCAGTTTGGTACCCTAGATAGGACCCCGCTTCTTCCAAACACCATTACCGCATCCCACCACCTCCCGAGCCAGGCTGCAGTGGCTGTCTGTAAAGCTCACTTGCACTTGCTTCCTTTTTCCATCCCTCTCGTCTCAGCTCCATATTGAATACTGAGCTCAGCATTGATTCCTGCTGTGTTAAGGTTTTTTGCCACTTTTCAAGTTTCCAAATTTCCTTACAGGCAGACAAACATCTCTTTCGGTATCAAAAGCCCTGGTTCCTTCTCTTCCAAGTTAAGATTCCAACCCCCCTGCCTTGTTGCCATCTTCTCATTTGAACTATTTTCCCTAGCCAAAACAAGTGCAGGAAACCTAAGGCTTATAACCATTAATTTAGGACTTATTTCTCTGATGCCTTATGGTCATTTCTTTGTTGACCATGTAAAGGAATTCAGCTGCCAGCTACCTTGCTCCTGCCCAAGAATTCCACCCACACATCTTAATGAGCTGGCTTTTACCACCAAAGTCAAATGCAGCTCAGGAAGGTGATTAATTAATAAACCATTTTACTGGTCTTTACCTCAAACCACGAGTTCTCTCAGTATTTCACCCTTCTGATTTTCTTCCCACCCTACTGGGGGAGAGTGAGCGAGCAGCTGCGTGGGGCTGAGCCACCTGCCAGGGCTAACCCACAACCACCATATTATAATAGATCCCTCTTCTAAATATCAAGATTTGACTGTATTTCTGATTTTAATTACCAAATAACCACATTTAGAAGCCTCTGAACCTATGGAAGAGATTTACTGTTGCTGTCAAATTTCAAGCATTACTTCAAAACCGAGGGCAAAACCACTGTATTAACAGCACACTGACTCTACCCTAAAGCCCAAGTTATTTCCCTGCTGATCATATAAAAAGAAATGTTTACTGTAATGCACTCCTAAGTCATTTCCCGGCCTTCTAACACAATCAGCTTCAACTATTCTCAGCTACAAAACATTCTGAAGTTTTCACCTGATACACTGCAGAATGACAATGAAAATCAGAGGAAAAAAAAATATACTGATAAAAAAGTCTCTGCTGAATGCATCATTCATTGTTATATTATATTTAAAGCAATATGAAACAAATATTCCCATGGGCTGTGCTGAAGAGCTAAAGAACTCCACAGTCAGCGTGATTAATATAGAAAGAATGCCTACGGTGAAAGTTAGAGCACAGAAAGGACAGAGATTCCCGAACCTTTAAGAAAGTTGCCAAGTTAAATCTATATATCCCAATTACAGCTAAGACTGGAATACAAGACAAAGAAATACACGCTTGTGCTATTTTCCTGTAGGCATTTACAATACAGGACTCAAGCAAAGTTGTTTTATGAAACCACATCCTGGGTCTTCTCCTTTCCAGCCACATAAAGCCAAGATGTTAATTTTCATCATCAGAATAATTTTGTGCCATTTCCCTTGTATATATCTATACATCCTGCCTTTGGCATTAAATCTCCCTTCTACAGCACGTGGCTAAATACAATTGCTTAAATTGCCTTAAATGTTTCTACAATTAATTCATTCAGGTATTTCAATAAGGAATACATTTCATTTAACTTCTTTAAAAGAAATCCTATGTAAGATTTAGCATTTATCTCGCTAAATATGTATTCTCAAATACAACTTTAATAATTATGCTCAGTTCTATAACCTTGTATATAGGGCAAAACCTATAAACTGACTTTGATACGTGTATTTTTGTTCAGAACTGGGTGTTCTCTACTACCAGACAAAGCAAGTCAGCAGTGGCACATGCAAATATAACCCGTTCCTTGGCAGCTGCATTAAAAGAAAAAAAAAAGACTCGCTGTTCACAAACTGCACACTTCTCAAATTTCCATTAATTTCTATGGCACACAATAAAAAGGTTAATAGGTTGTTAAATGTATACACTGCTATTTCTTTTCAATTTCCATGCAATACATGCAGCTAAATATAACTCAAGCAATATGCTCTGTAATTCATAGCACTTAGAAGTACAGCAATTCTTAAAATGCCAGTTAGATATGAAAAACAAGAACCTGATAAATCCATTATACGGCAATAAAAAGGAGGAGGGGAGGAAGAAAATAATTAATTACCTCATTATTCTATCACCTATCGCTGTTCCTCTGATATTATATCTAGTAAAGGGAACAACAACTATAGTCATTCACAAATGCTGGGAATCATGTTTTTAAAAGGTTAGCAAAGGTCTATTACAAAATGTGCTCTAACTGAGCAGCGGTATTCCAACTGAGGAGACGCCTTCTCCTCACTGTGTTAGTATATGAGACTACTATGATTTGAGCAAAAATAGTATTCAGATTACATAACGGTACACAAAGTTCATCTTCTACAACACGGTAATTCTCCATAGGTCATAGCACAAGTGGAAGCAGCTGCATAATCATTTCCATTTTATATTCATATTTGTTTGAAATTTTAACCTCGTAATTTAACATTTTCCAGGTTTAGCCTCTGCTCATAGATCAGCTTCTGTCAGAGACCAAACAAAATTAATTCAGCCATTTAAGTAGGGAAGCAGCCCTCAAGAGAGTTGTTCTGACTCATTTGTAAAAATTAAGATCAATCCATTAAGAACTGCACACTCTGTGCATGCAGAACATATACTTTGCGTAGATTTCTTTTCCCTCCACACACAAATTACAAGGTACAGTGCTAGGTGAGGCATATTCACTATCTCTGTTCTATGTTTGATGGACTGAAGTTTTAAAGAAGATATGCTATGTGCATGCTTTGTGACTTAAAAACCTGCATGTCTCCTCATGTTTGTAAGAGAAGGAACCTTCCCTGTGGGTTTCCTAAAATGTCCAGAAGGTTATTTTCTCTGTTGAGTATCTAGCTAAACTGCTGTACTAAACAGGTTTCATATTTTTTAAATTTAGAAGTATTGCCTATTTCTTTACATTTTGTTAAAAAGAAGCGTGTATTGATTAACCTGATGACAAAAACCAATTTAAATAATTAACTATTAAGCTTCTTTAAATCGTTGACCTTCATCATTCCTACAGCAATGCTCAGTGACTCCAGAAAGGCTGCAGAAAAAAATTCAGATGTCTCACTCTCAATTATTTATTTCAAAGAAATGTCCTTCTGTATCGTAATTATTCCTATCTGCCAATTTATCAACCAAAGGGTCATGGTATTTCTATGCTTTTTGCTGCTCCTACTTTAAGTCCCTTTCAAAATAATAAAGTGGGTGCAAACTCTGTGATTCCATATCCGTGGCACAGTCTTTCCTGACAGTTCAATTTCAGATTGGTTGTTGAGAAACTATGTATCCTCATTGTGTTTTGAGATTTATAAGCATCCAGAAAAAGAGATCACGCTCATTGCGTATCTATTCTTAGACTATGTAAGAGAGAGAAAGACCCAATCTTCAGTTTGAAAACATTAAAAGTTGGACTTGTACCAAAAAAAATTTCAAATAATGGAAGCTCTGTAAATATTCCATTTGAAAAATGGACAACATTCTATGCATAAATCTGAAATCTACATCCATCTCATTAAAACTGGAACTAAAATTAAAGTAAGACCAGCAGGGTTGATACAGCAGGAAGTTCTCCTTTGATTTAACTGCAGGTGCTGTCAACAGAGCTATCAAGAGAGTATTTCTGCACTTCTTTTCTTTAAGAGGAAGTTCAAGATCATGATTTCAGAGTGCAGAATCACAAGTCTGCCTTTCTATTCTCAGTGGAGAGAACTGTATTTTACAGTTGGAAAACAACTCAGTTTCCTTTATCTTCATTTCCCAACTGTGGAGTTTCTCTGCAATATAAACAATAACTAGATATTAGGTAGATAAAAAACACAACCTAAAGAAACATAAATTTGGTTGTAGATAAAGCCAGCAATGTTATATCCTGGAAAAGGCTTATTTGTCAAACAGCTTTTGTCATTCTGTTTCAGAAGGCTACAGCCTCTTCTTTATTGTTTGTCCTGGAGAAAAATTAGAATGAATTTTTTTTTTTTTTTTGGCCATTGCATGAAATAGGTTCACAAGAGGTAGATTATTGTAGGCAAACCCTGTAACCTTCTCCACAAAGGAAGAAAAAACACCAAAACAAACACCCCAAACAAAAAAAGCCCCAAAGCAACTCCCCCCTAGATATTCTAGGGAGGAAAAAAGCTAGTTTATTGCTTCCAAATTAATGCCACTAACTATCTCATAGGATGTCACATTGGAAAATAAATTATTAGATAAACTTTAGAAAATGAGATTTTGAAGGAACTGTTAGGCAAGAAAACTTACTAAGTGAGAAAAGGGAAAACATAAGCCTCAAGGAAGTATACTGGTGGAGTTAAACACTGGTCTTGCTGGCAATTTTGTTTAATATATTACTAATAGTTTTTGAGCAGAATGTAGGGATGTACTTGTGCACTGAGGACATAAGGTAACTTGATGAACATAGAGGAGATTGGAGGGACCCTGAGAAAGAAAGGTAGGTTGAAATTCAGTGGTATAAAATTGACAGTCATACACTTCAGAGCCTCCTTTGGTGAAAGATAAGAACACATTAATTAAAAATTACAGAGTAGGAAAGATTTCAGTACACCAACTGGCTACCACTGAGAAAAACATTACGTATGTACCAGTCACTCTTTTATAGACTGGAATTTGAGTAGCCACTGGGAATTTAGCACTGTGGTGTTTTTAGACAATATGCAACATCATAAGCCATAAGCAAGAGAGGAGAAAGATGTAACTACAGCTCACTTGCATCTCAGAGAATCTTCCCTAGACCCAGAGTAATACTCACACCATTAATCCTAGCAAAATCCAAACAGTGCAGTGCACATAATTCTGGTCTACTGTACGCAGAAAAGAAACTGAAAAAGGAGGAGCACAAGCAGGAAACAGCATGATGGCAGAAAACCCACATTTTTCCTGCTAAGAGCGAGGAAAAACTCACCACTTTTAGTCTAGTGAGACAAAAGCTGAAACTGAACAGGATGGCCATTGTCCAAATTATAAGCACCGGGCATGAAAAAATTATTTCAATCAAAACAGCATGTTAGCACAAACGATTTATCCCCATTATAGCAGCAAAGTTTTGAGGTAGCTTCCCACAATTTAAGGGGATAGGGAGATTTTATATAAAGTTGATCAGTTTATGAAAGGGATTACTTGCTGTAACAACTGTCATATAGTAGTAGAGAGGACTTCCAGTTCCTTTCATTCTTATTTCCTGTAAGATATAAATACTAAGAGGGCTTATAGCTAGCCTTTAGGACTGCCAGTGCCTGCTTTCTCTCTGGACATCCAAACTCTTTTGGGCACACATAGGATGTCTTACTTCTCCTCAGTACCTCAGAGGGCATTCAGGAACTCCTGAAACCAGCAGAATAGGAGGGAATGTAATGCAAATGTGTATCTAACTGCTCAGGCGTTGAACTAGAATAAGTATCTGTTTGCACACACACAAAAGCAGAACAAAATGAATTGGTCAGGCACTAAACCTGAGTAATGAGAGCCTGGAGGCAATCCTAAACCAGTATCGACTTCACAGCAACTTCTTTCCGATTTTGGTTTGGGCCTGGGGGATGAGGGGGGGAGAATAAGGGAGCAGGAGGCTGTGTAAATAATTTTAATTATATCATTAATTTAGTTGAATAATCTTTCCTATAGGATAAATTTAAACTGCTACAGGAAGAAATCTTGCTGCACATGAAGAAGGGAAAACGAATCTGTCAGATGAAGTGTAACTTTACTTAAGAGGTCTACACTAGTGGGCAACTTTAACAGCTCTATGGTACCTGGAAGTGTCATTATCCTCATGTTACTACAAAAACTGTTACATCCTAGAGACAACATAACATAAGGTGCATGAAGAGAAGCTAAGAATCCTGCTCAAGAACAGAAATAGAATTAAAATTGTAGGGCTTTGCACAGCTTGCTCTTCCATCACCAGATCATTATCAGCACTGGCTTTGCAGTGAAAACTATTTCTAGCATTAGACATTCATCTACAATTACCTAGTATTGCATGGAAAGCTAATGGATTAAGACAGAAACTGTATATATTGGTCTTCTCATGAAAACTGTCATTTAGTGAGCAGAATTACTTGTGCAATGTAATAAGTAACCACTGCCTGTTCTTTTTGTCACTTGACAATATTCTGGTTTATGACTTTTTTAAACTGCTAATTATTCAAAACCTTTTCTATACACAACTATTAAATTCTTTCCAATTTCCTAATGAATACAAGTTCTAACGCTGGAAAGAAGTTTCTTATGCTAGCAGTGCAAATAACAGCAAGGTTCAAAGGTGCCTTTGAAAAAGAAAAGAGTCAAGGCATCTGGAACTATGTTACATGACATCTAAAACAAGTTAAAAAAAAAGTATTTTAAGTGTAACAATAGAGATGTTGCTTAAATAATTGTTACAGCTTTTTTTAAAGTCCATGAATTAAAATTAGTGAACAAGGGTATTAAACGAGCAAAACCAAATTAGGGGCTAAGTTTACTGAATGATCAAATAAGTAGGTACAGCTGCTAATATTTTACAAGAAAAAAAATACACAAAGCTTACTAAATGCCTCTTTATTAATGACAACTGCTAATTTGCCTTCTTTTACTGCCATACATACTGATATTCAATAACCAACAGAAGGAAAAGGATTACAGTTTCTCCTTCAGAGAAAAGAATGAGAAAAATCAACCACATGAGTCTCGACAAACACAGCATTGCTAAACAACAGGTAAAAGCTCTTGCTTTGCCTAAGTAAGAACACCTAAAGCACAGTGGAAAGAAAATGTAGGTCCCTGCATACAAATTTATCAACTTTGTATGCTTATGACTACAGGGAGAATGATAATTAAAAAATGAGCTGCAGATATTTAGCACTGGGGTATTCAGCAGGCAAAAAATAAGCACAAGCAGGTATTAGATCTGTAGGATCTAATAGGCAAAATGCAGCTCTACATATCTTACATATAGGCACATTAGATTCAGCCATCAATCTCTTGGCTAGTTGTAAAAGAACAACTTATTTTAATTAAGGATATAAGGCACGGGTTTCTAGATCTTCCATTCAAAAAACCCCACGTTTTGCCAAGCAATAGCAGTGATATGTATTCCCTAACCTGTGTCCTGGTCCTCCTCGATACCTTGCCCCTGGGATCAGAACAGGATCGTCATCACTGTCATCAGTTTCCTGGAGAGCTGAGGTCCTGGTAGAGGAGTCATCTGGAGTTGCAAGCCCTGAGGATTCTGGATGTGGCTGAGGTTCATCATTTGCAGCAAGGGAGTTGGCAGTGGATTCAGTACTTTGACTTGAAATTTCTTGATTTGCAGTTTTTTCACAGGAGGCTTCTTCCTCTGCATTTCCAGAGACAGCATCAGCATTGGGACCATTTTCTTCTGGTTGGATTCCAGAATGCTCAGGACCAGGTTTATCTGATACAGCTAACAGAAAATATGAGAGAAAATAAGCCACAGCATTAAATAATCATAGTCTATTTTAGAAGGCATTATAAACAGCCACTGAAGTTAAATTACACATTCTGAGTTTATATTGGAAAATTAGTTTTTTATTCTCTACTTCTTCATTTAACTATATATGAAGGACTACAGATACATACTTGCTTCTGTCATCTCTGCAGTTTCATCTGCAGTTTTCAGTTCTTCAGCACTTGCATCTTCCTTGTGAGATTCATCAGAAACTCCTGAATTAAACAACTTAATATTAAATCACATAATTTATTTAGATGCTAACTTATAATGTAAGCAAAATTAAATGATACTAGCACTCCTGGATCAAACCAATCAAAGCAATCCCCTCCAAAGTCCGTATCACTTCACTGAAATCTCAGATATTAATCACATAAAAGGCAGCATATATAAACTTACTGAGCTGCCCAGGTCAATACACTAACAAAGAAGAAAGCCCTTCTTTCTTGTTACTTAATATACTTAATAGCCTATGCTGTCAGAACTCTATCTGCAAAAGTAGCATTAATGCTCATGAAACAGATGATCATTTACAGAAAGCTATTATTTCTGAAGACTGAAAGTTATCCATCCACTAAAACAGGTTATTTCTCTGGAAGGAGTCACTTGACTTGATGGCCCTTTTGGCAATGCATTAAGCAAGACAACCACATGTAACAAAATACACTGAAAGCTTGAAAGAACTGTAACAATATAGCTACCACTCATTTATCCCTGCAAAATTGGCTTGTTCAGCCTGGAGAAGAGAAGGCTTGGGGACACCTTATAGAGGCCTTACAGTACCTGAAGGGGCCTACAGAAAGCTGGGGAAGGACTGTTTCTAAGGGCATGTCGTGACAGGATCAGGGGCAGTGGGTTTAAAGTACAACACAGTAGCTTTAGATTAGACATTAGGAAGAAGTTTTTCACTGTGAAGGTGGTGAGACACTGGAACAGGTTGCCCAGAGGGGTGGTGGAGGCCCCATCCCTGGAGACATTCAAGGTCAGGCTTGATGAAGCTCTGAGCAACGTGATCTAGTTAAAGGTGTCCCTGCTTACTACAGGGAGGTTGGACTAGATGGCCTTTAAAGGTCCCTTCCAAACATACACATTCTATGCTTCTATTAAAGTGCAGTTCTATTTTTCAATACAAATTGGGGCAGAATATGTCCTCAAGAAAAAAGAACAAAGGTTTTAGAACTAAAGACAGGATAAGCTCGTTTTTGATTAAATTTATTTGAAACTATCTCAAGTTGGTACTTTTTCTTCCCTAAAAAAATCACGTTCTATTATGGGTGTATTCTGCCTTGGTACACATGTGTGTTAGACTCCCACTGTACATAATAATAGTCATGAGCACACAGGAGCAGAATTTTTACCTTAACATCACAAAGATATAGCTTTATCTTACTTGTTTCTTCATCTTCAGGCCCTGATTCTTCTGAGGCTTTTGTCTTTATAGAATCTTCTTGGCTTTCAGTTTTGCAGTGACTTCCACTCCCTCTAGAGCTTGAATTTGTGCTGCTCCTGGGAACATAAGATGTAAAAGAAATAATTTAGAAATAACATACATAGATAAGATCACTGAAATAGCACAGCCTGACCATAATCATTTTTCTCATAGAAAACTCACAATTCAGTACGTACTGATAGCAGCTACAACCAACAACCTTCACAGCAATTTCAAAATTCTCTTTTATTATGTCCATCACCATTCACCCAATCCTGTTCCTCTGCATCGACCTGTTCTCTCCTTCCTATCTTTTTCATTGAACCTTTAAAGGATTTCTTCATTGCTTCTCAAAATATTGCAAGAAGCCAAAAGGATTTAATCTCATTATTTACCCATTTTTTGCATGTATGAATGATCAGAGATATTATTGAAGGTATTACAAGCTGTCAGCTGAGTGCTAAAACATAACATTCAATCCAATTAAAAAAACCTCATTCAGATGAAATTCTCCAAGTTCTTTACCCTTAAATGTCATTCCTGTACCTTCTGAGGCATGGACTTCTGATGTCAGCTTTAAGTCCTCAAAGTTTTGTTATTTCTCAAGATTTACTCTAAGGTGGTACTCGAGATCTACTCCCCATTCCACATTTAGGTAATTATTGTGGAACACCAATTTCTGTTTAAAATAAGGAAAATTATTCCTCAGGAAATATGTAATGCTGCTGTTCTGGATGTCATAAACATTTTTTTATCCTCTCTAGAAAAGATCTTATTTTGGGGAATGCAAAGCCTTGTTGCTGTGTGCTCTCAATCACTCATGTCCCGTATCTGTGTTGTCACCTGAAAATTAGGCAAATCACTGGACAAAAGCTGAAACAAAGATGAGTTATGAGAATTATAAGCACGATTCTCAAGAATTTAGACTACATTTTTATAAGCATCTTCTTACCTGTGTATATTATTACTAAACCATTTTATATGCTAGATTGCTAGAAGCAGCACAGATCATGCTTAGTCTAGATTCTTGAAAATCTAGCCTGGACTTCAGTACTTCAATTTTTTACATTAAATATGAGAGTTTTTACTCACCTTAATGAGCAGTACTCTGTTTTATTGCTGTACTAGATTTGGAATATGTAGAAAAATTTATTGGCTTTTACACTATTTCTTCTAAGTCAAGAGTTTTTGGCATCATTTCTGATTAGACAGACAAGGGTACAGCTAGACGTGAAGCTGAGGATTTTTGTTATTTCTTGCCTCATATAATACAATCACTTTTATGAACTTAATCACAGTCTAAGCACTAAGGGGTTTTTTTTTACTCAGGAATCTACTTTCTAGCTCAATGCTAATTTACATTTTTGTATTTACTCTGCTTTAATTTTTACTTCAGTGCTATTTTTCACATCAGCAGTTACATGAAGAAGATGTTTTTGAGAGAGAAAAATAACACCCTGTGCTTTCATTACATTAAGCTGTACTATCTGCTTCCATAGCAGGTTTTCTGTTTCCCCAGTTCTCAACATAACCCTTCTCTGAACCTCTGCCAATTTGAATCTGTTTACTCAAAAGCATGACAAAGATTGCGCACAGCATTCTAAGTCACAAGGCAGAGTTGAGCAGTGGCATTGGGACCCATTAATTCTCACCCTGGCTGAAGTCTCCCAGATGGTGACATATAGGATCATACTTGCCTTTCTAGTAGCTGCATTATATTCAGAATGAAGTGACAGGCAAGTGCATGTCTTCCCCCATTATCACACTACTAATTTTCAGATTAGTTTTTTGTTACTTGCCCTCAACTGTGTAATTTGGCTATATAGAATTGCATCCTACTTCTATTATTCCATTCATTGGCTTGGTGTTTTTAGTCAGCCTCCAAACTGACAACACCTTGCAATTCTGTCCTCTTAGGAAGTATTTTTCCTCATACTGCCCACACTACAATAGCCACTGCAAAAACTCCATTAAGTTAGCTGAACGTGGTGTTCAGCTTCTTTATTGACCTATCTGTCCCACCTGGAACAGAAATTCAACATGTGGCAAAGTATCAAAAACCTTCTGGGAATCCAGACAGTTTCTATAACACCGTCTGTATTTCTAGAACCCATTTTCCTGTCAAAAAAAGGGTATTGAATTGTGCACATTCTAACTCCTAAAAGTTTGGTTTATTTCCCATGTACTACTTGTTTTAATATACTTTTCTATCAGAACTGTCCTAAAGCCTTGAATAGTGCTATCATTAGTCATAAAAGATAACGTTTAGTCCTTCTTTTTCTTTTGGTATTATATTTGGTGTTTGTCATCCACACAGTACTATCCCTTGGCCCAAAAGATGTGTTAGTGTGCTTGCTGTTAGAGTATATATGTTTGATTTTGTACTAACATACACTCAGAAACAACATGTTATAGTTGTTTAATAAAATCTGTCTTCTGTGGTAGAGTGCTGGTGATATTATTACATTAAGAAAATCTAGAATAAATGGACAAAACATTTGCTAATGCTCTGTGAAATTTGCCAACCCTAAACTATTAAACAAAGATGACTACAAAACTAAATGCAGAATTAGTTAAAAGCATTACAGCAAAGCTCATTCTTTCAAAGCTCACTGGATTTGGACTCTAAACAGAAATACAATCTGATATTTTGCTTGAACATACCTGTCACAATATTTCAGACTCACATGAGCAAAGTCTTCATTCTTGTGAAAACACACAGATTACTGATTATGTTGCCAAACTGCTATGGGCAAAATCCACGTTTTATGTCTAAAGCCACAGCACTTAAGAATAGCTAAATATGGTGGGTTTTTTCCCCCCAGCAACAAATGCCAGCAAGCATTTCAAAATTATTGTAGAAGACAGCAAGTAGAAAACATAAGCATAGGAATAGAAGCAAGAGGAGATAAAATAAGTACTGTGGTTGTTTTGAGAGATCCTGAGATGCTCTAGTGATAGACCTTGATACAAAACCAAGTAAGTGAGGCCAGTTAGACAGTATGTGCTTATTATCTGAAAAGGATGCCATCACCCTAATAGCTAAACAGTCAACAAAGTTAGTACCTTAACCAGCTGCATTCATCAACACTCCTCAGGCACAGAAAGTAATTTCACTGCTTTGTAATTCAGAACCTGTGCCACAGAAAGACTAATTTGCTGAATACTGTATGAGAAGTCTGGTAGAGCAGAGAATTGAAACTGAAGCACTGGCCTCTGGACCACCTTTCCATCGCTGTGCTACCTTGCTTTAATAAGATTAGTGAACACTAATATTATGTTAGGGTTTGATGAAGATAGCATGTTTCAAACCATGTTAGCATTAGAATGATTCGCAGTAAATATCACAAAAAGCCCTCTTGCACAAAATTCACATTAGACTGTCTTTTACGTTTTGAGTGCGCTAAGGACTACAGCCATTTCAAACTGTCTATAAACACGTAAATATATAAAACTTCTGTTTATATTTCCATATGCATGCCATATGGAAAAATAATCTATCTGTATCTATGCTAGACCAGTGCTAGTGATATGTGCTGATGAATAACCAGTCAAAATCAAAATTAACTTCTTACCACTCATCAGTGAAGTCCAGTTCTATCGTGCTTGTAGTCGTTCCTTCTGTGCTGTAGTGCAAACTTAAAACTGGTTCACCTGTTCCTGTTCGTGGCTTATCACTCTCTGTAAATATGGGGTTGAAAAAGTTTGGATAGGTATCAGTAATATACATAGAGCTGTTTTATTTCTGCAGATACATTTAATTATCCTAACAAAGGCCAAATGTGGTAGCAACGTGTAGGATGTCTATTTAACATCTCTTACAGCCCAAGCAAAAAGTTAAAAAGTTTCAGAGTAAACACACCACATTTGCAATGCTTTGAAATAGCCCCAAATTATTTGTATTTATAAAAGCAAACAAAGATGCTGTCTTTCAACATGCAGGTAAATCACATTGCAGATAGGTATGTCTGCACACAGGATTTTCCTTTATAAGCAGATCCCTTTTCTATCAAATATATTTTTAAGAATATAAAATGGTTTTGGAAGTGGTGTTGAGTCTTTTTTGGCTCCATAAATACATATGAAAAAAGCCACAATGAGATCTAAACACAATCAGTGATCTACAAAAAACACCATCCCCTTTACTTTTTCTACTTAGAACTCGGTATCTCTCTTACAACTCACTATCCTTAGACCTGCTGTAAACTGTCAGCTAGATGTAATAAAACACTGTAAATTCATGTTCTGAGAGCTCCAACATTAAA
The DNA here is from genome assembly GCA_013400835.1 of Zapornia atra. Classification (NCBI taxonomy): domain Eukaryota; kingdom Metazoa; phylum Chordata; class Aves; order Gruiformes; family Rallidae; genus Zapornia; species Zapornia atra. The sequence continues at coordinate 1,188 of VZTU01019583.1, read as the reverse complement.
AACCCCACACCTTTCCTATTACAGTAACTGTGAGTAGAAGGGGAGTGCTTGCAAAATAAAATATTCACTACGTACAAAAGCAACGAAAGGGAATCAAACTGAAATCCACTGCAAGTCTGCCAAACATTTCCTCAACATACAGTTTTAAGGATGTTCAGTGGGCTCCTTCAAAACAGAACTGCTCAATGACATCCGCTCTAGTATAAAGTTCATAGTCACAATCTCTCTATATGCACGGCACAACTGCCATTAATACAGAAGTTGGCCTTGGGCAATACCTAAAAGCTCATGGGAAGCACCATCAGATTAATCTTCATTATAGAGGTGCCACTCTCTCAGAAGCCAGATGGGAGAGTTTCCTTAGCATCAGGCACCACTCAAATGACTGGCAAGTAGCCTGTGTAGTCTTGTTTTTCATGAATGTTGAGCTTTTTATCTCAGGACTGTTTGGATAGAACCAATGACTTATTTTCTTTGGTTTATACAGTACAGAAATTTGGCTATATGTATACTTGCAGTATTGGCAGCAGATTGATACTCATCATTAAGTAAAATCTTCAGATCATCTTTGAGTTACCATCAATTAAAATCTAATGTTCAGTTCAAGCACCAACCTATGAATTCCCCCACTTAAATGGCTATTATTGAAACAATATTGGCTACAATACTGCCAGGCAATTAAGTTATAGGACCTATGAAAATAATTTAACATAAAGATCAGTGTTCATATTTTTAAGCAGCTGACAGGCAAAAGCCCACTCACAGGATCAGAGCAGTAATCAGATGAGCTGCTCCAAAGAACTTTAAATATGTGTTTCTGCATATTCTGAAGCAAAATAACAAATGCACACCAACCCACCCAAAAACCCCCACCCCAAAACCCAGAAACACCATAAAAAAATTAAGATATTTTTACATGAAAGAATTCAACTATGACCCTAACCATACATAAGGTATGGGCCACGTTCTTGACCAAGAAAAGCTCACAGCCTCTCTAAAATAAAGGCTCCGCTCTTGTTCGAGTGAAGCAAGGATAAAACTAATCAGAAGCAAGGTTGCCAATTCCTGAAATGAACTGAGTGAGAAAAGAAACAAATGTAAGAAAATATTTTATAGTGGCGTATTACAGAACTTTGACATGTTCTTTCTTGGCTGAACAGGTGCCTTCTTTAACTTCTGGCAACCTAT
>VZTU01019581.1:33040-46737 GCA_013400835.1 Zapornia atra | reverse complement strand
AAGGGAAGGGAAGGGAAGGGAAGGGAAGGGAAGGGAAGGGAAGGGAAGGGAAAGGCACTGGAAATGGGATAAAGTTGAGAGCGTGTGCTCCCAATCACACCACCACTGCCACGTGCAGTGAAGGGGTATGCCTAGGGGATGCAGAGAGGAGACCCTGTGGGGTGGGGGGTCGTGATTTGCCCCCTCACGGGCAGTTGAACACCAGTGGGCTTTGCACTAGGGAGGTCAACCCACAAATACACTCTGACGCAGCAGCAACGGGCTCCAAGCAGACAGGGCTGAGCTCGCTGCCTGCCGTGCCGCGCAAGGCACCCTCTCCGGGGAGCAGGAGGGAAGTCGCCCAACTTTACGGGAGATGGGGCACTTTTAATTGCGTGGAGGTTATTATTTCACATATTCCCTCAGCACAGACAGCGAAGCGGTTCAGACCCTGCCTCCGATCCCGTAACTGGCGGAGCTGTAGGCAAGAGGGTGCAAGTAAGCCCCTGCCGTGTTCCCCCCACCGCACCCCGAGCGCTGGCACGGAGCGCCCTGGGAAAGCGGATCTGGCGGGCGAGGTCGGGATGAAGGCGGCTGCTCCGGCCCCTCAGCTCTGCTGATCCCGGCCAGGAGGGAGCGAGAGAGCCTTGGAGCTCTCAGCAGGTCCCCGCTCCTGCCTCCCCCGGCCCCAGACACAGCACTCCCGGGCGAGGACCCCCCTTTGAAATCGGGATCTTGTCCTCTACAAGGGGCCCTCTTGCAAGAGGGGGGAACGGAACAGCTTTGAGGTGGCCTTGAGATGGAGAGGGGTAGGGAGAAATTGCTCGCCTCGACCTTTGTCCTCCTCCCACCGGGCTGTTGTTACTGGAGCTATTCCCTGAACCAGTCCCCACCCTGGCAGCCGGGGAGGATGTGGCTGTCTGCCCAGGGCCATGTTTCCCCCATAAGGGCCAGAAGCATTCACGCTGTCGAAAAGGTAATCAGCGATGCTGTAAATATAAAGAATCCTATGAAGATCCCATTCCACCAAAACTGTGGGAGAACCCCTGGGCAGATGGCCAGGGTTCAACACCCTCCACCTCCTTTCAATAGCTGCACAGCCCTCTTGGCTCGTGGGCAGCATTCTCTTGGCCCAGGGGCGCCAAGGGCGATGGACTGTGGCCCAGGCTGTGCAGTTGTCCCCAGTGCCAGTTTGTCCAGAGCCTGGTTTCCACGACACACCCCTCCTCAGCTTTGGGTGTAGCAGCAGGAACGACCTCCCTCTTCCACAAGCCCTCCTCTAAACGCGAAAGACGCCAAACCAGAACTGGTTTGCTTTATACTGCCCAAGAAAAAGCTGATTTCAACAGCCTCACTGTTGAGGCTGGAAAACTTTCTGCCCTCAGGTTGGCGTCCCCCAGCAGAGCACAGAGGGGAGGTACCGAAACCATGTGTCCGAGGTGGCTGCCACACGCAGCACAGAGCCAAACAGCCATCCTCCCATTTCATTTTTTTCCCTTCTTTTTAATGACAACATCGCCGTGTGTGCTTGTATAAATCCTTGGTGATTTCACAGCTCCCCGCGGTAATATCACCAGCCTGACTCCTATGATTTCCTCCACGCCTGCACAGCTTTATATTTATAGGTCTCTTACATACTCATTCACAGAAATAAAAAGGGCGGGAGTGGAGAGGACTTGATTCCTGGCTGCTCTCTGAGGTTTTCATGCCAGATCCGTGCAGGATTGAGGGCTTTTGGAAATGTGGGTTTGTAAACCAACTCCTTAACCGATTGCACCCACGTTAGGGGGGCAGGCACACACTCACACGCGCACATGCACACAGAAAGTCACACCTAAAGAAGGGTTAAAAATTATTCAAATCTGTGCTGCAAAATGGGACACGCACCCCCAAGCCCCTCAGAAACCCCAAGCAGTCTTGAAAGAATCTTTGTATGGCAGATGCATTAATCCCATATAATAACCACTCTGGTGCCTGCTAGGTCAAAACTCTTCCAGAGTTAAGAAATATGAACTTTGTGTGGATTAGGATGAAATCAAATGGGTGTATCAGCATGAAAATTGGACAGTGGAAGAGCAGCTGCTGAGGAAGGGGGGCAAAGGATTTGAGTTATCCAAAGGTTAGGGCCCAATCTAGCCATCATGAGTTTAAGAGAAACAAATGCAGATGGTGGTGATGGCAGGGAATCAGGAAAGAAGTGTTCTAAACCTGGTAGCTCTTGGAGTAAGGGGGAATTCTCAACTCATCTCTCTCTACAGGGATGTTACTCTGCTCCCTTTACTCCTCTGCAGCCGTGTGTTTGCCAAGTCTTTTCCTGCTGATAGCACATTTTGAGAGAGCACATCTCTACCACCTCCACAAGAAATGACTCTGCAACAGAGCTCTGTGGGGTAAATGCCCAAGAAAGCACGAAGTGGATCTTTCTCAGACCTCTGGCAGATAAAATGAGATCTGCATATGTCCCAGTGAAAACAATCTGGAACAGAAGCCTGTCCCTCCTTTCTGAGACAGGAGCACATGTATGAGCTAAGAATGTTCCAAATGAAAATCTGGTGTCTTCCAAGCCCTGTATAGGGAGGTGAAAGGCACTGGTACTACAGGAATGGCAGATGCACTGCCCATGGACTGTATTTCCCATGTCATCAAGCATTCACATTAGTAAGAGATCCTTCCTAAAGAGCGGTAACCTATCAACACCGAAGAACTGGAGTTTCCAATGTGCAAGTACTTGCTTTTAGATGCACTTCGGGTGCATTAGTTAAAGGATTTGGTCTCTCTGCCTCCTGACTGGAAGGCTTTGCACACCCTTTGTACTGTGGAAGTCAATCAAAGCAATTCTCATGGCTAGTATACCTCACAGTCAGCGTAGTGGTGGGCATTTGTATTGGCCTAACCAACCCCTTTCAGAGGTTTTGCATATCAAATGACATCAGAACACTGACTTTCAGGTGCCTACGTACCACACAACAGAGAAGTGGATCTGACCTATGAACTAGGCAAGTTCACAGAGCAATTTGTACTTTGTAATCTGTAGAATTTGTGTGATACAGCTCAATGTACAGAGCTATTCCTGATGAAGTCTGTGACTGGAGGGCAAAGACTTGTTCACACATGGAAACACTTAAGAATGTCCACACAGGACTTGCTGCTCCACCTCAGATCCACACCCCATCTCAGCTCAGGTGAATTTCCTGGTTAGACAAACTGAGTTCCCAACGGAGATAAGGAAGAACACAGGAACCTGTTCAGAACAAGAATGTTCACGTTCAGAGGTGCTCAGGGAGGGCCATTGCATTTTAAATTCAGATCCTATCTTAATTTGCATGAGCTTTCAAGGATAGACGCTCATTAGCACAGTGTGATCCTTTCAATAACTTCCTAGTTTGGAGTGAGTGTCTTCTGTTGGCTTGTATTAAATTAATCTAATCTAAATGTAATCAGGTTAAACTCAGATGAGATAAAGGGTTCCCGTAAATCTCCACGTATACTTCCAACTCAAACCACAACCCAGATCACTTCTGCCTGGAGGTTGGATACAGAGTGTTGAAACTAATTTCTTTGGAAATCGAGGAGGCCTCTCCTGAGCAGAGAAGACCAGGTAACCCCCAGTGTGCCTGACAGGCAACTTAAGCAGTGGTGATGTGAATTACCACCTCACAGCTATGACAGCACAACTGATGGACACAGCACCTCTTATTCCATTTGCAATGAAATGGAAAATAGGTTTATAGAAACCACTGCTGGAACACATTAATTAGTCTCTCTGATTCCTGAGCCCTGACAGCTTCGCTGACAAGGCAGAAGAGATATCTACCTTCAGCTGCTTCATTCACAGCTACTGTTATTAATTAACCTAACATGATTTCAGTTTAAATTAACACACCAGACACCATGGCTGAGGAATGGGCACCCTCCTCTTTTACAGCTGGAGTGAAAGCAGCAGTAACCTCTTCATCTACATCAGCTAAATCCAATCTGAATCATTAATCACATCCCTCAGTGAAATGCTGTGTTATATGGACGCTCCGGCTTAACTACTTGCTCCCACTTAAATACCTCATTCCTGTATAAAAAGGCTTTCCATCAGCTAGAGGAGAATCAATACAGTGGGTTTATAATGGCTCAGGAAGGGGTATGTCACCCACTGAATAGTTTAACCAACCATTCCTTGTCACTTAGCCTATGCAATTGGATGGATAAAACCTTAGCTGAAATGACAGGGGAGGGTCCTCTACAGTCAAAGCATGAATCCTCTGCAGCAAATCCGCTCCGACGTTGCACACGCTCTTGCAGCCTTGTTCTCCCACCATTCTGGTTAGTTCAGAGAGCAGAGGCTCTGTTTACATGGCACTCACACATCAGGTCCTGTTGTGCAAGGTATTGCAGAGCTGCCTCAAAGCATGCTAAATCACATTCCAGCACTGCCGGATTCCGCGACACAGATTTTTTGGGGGGCAGAACTTCATGATATATTTTAACTGTTTGAAGAAGGATGTAGTTTATCTCAGAAAAAAAAAACCCCACTGTTTAGACATCACTGGAGTGTGGATGATGAATTTAGGAGGAGAGTGGGAGCCAGGAAATCTGGAGTTTTCTTCCTGCCTGACTGCTGGCTCTGGGTAAGCCCTAATCTTTCCGACTCCACTTCCCAGCCTGTAAAATAGGGGTAATATTAGTTACTTCATGGTGATGACTGCAGTAGTGATCAGTTAACAGTTTTTCTATGGTAAAAAACCCCAACCTTTGAATGATGCCCATAGTATGTTAAAGAGGAACAATGTCCTTGTTTTTCATATTGATACTTGAGGGTAATAAGATAAGAAAACCCACCCCCTTACCATATTCATCAGGATCACTTTACAGTACTCCTCCAAGAATCTCTCTTTGGAAAAGAGACTAATCCAGTTTGTAATCCAATTCATCTGCTTAGGGGCATCCCACACATGATACAGCTGCTGTGCAACAATCTGAAGTGGAAACAGCCCAGTTTTCATTAGAGTAGTTTTGACTGGAAGAAAATCTATTTCTTTTCATGGCAAAGTTCACGTTTTTCTACCATTTCTATGTTGCACCATTTTCTTTTTTTTTTTTCTCCATTTTGATCATGAGGAAACTTCCACTGTCTTCATCTCAATAAATCAAACTTAAACTTCAAGAATATCGCGGATCAAATGTCTTTGTTTAAGATTTTTTCATTAAAAAAAGGCTGTTTGCTGTTACCTCTTTAACAAACCACCTGGCTCCTGAATCCTTGAGCAGGTGTTGGTCAGGTAAGCTGCTGATGTCTTGGGTTTCCCAGTTCTTCCCAGTGTTAAGCCACCATCTCTTTTTCTACATGTAGATGGAAAACTGCAGGGCAGGGGACATCTTGGTGTTCTCTGGTTCTTGGCTCACTCCACAAATTGAGTCCTGCTTACAGCGCTGAGGAGCAATGGCAATAATAAGGATGAAAAGATAGGACTGAGGGATCATTACCCTTCATAATTCCTTGCGGGTAGAACAGTGACTGAAGGCCGCCTGCTATCAGCCTGCACAAAGCCAGTCTGGGTCTGACTGACCCACAAGGAGCATCAGGCCAAATCCGGAGCAGGAGCAGAGGCAGTACAGGCATTCCTGGCCACCTTTGCTCTGGTATTCTGTACATTGGGGTGGGAAGTTGAATCAAAGGACTCAGCCACAGTTCCGGCTCTTTAGAGGTGACAAATATTTTCTGTCTGCAATACCACTGCTTGGCTCTGTAACACTAAGTAAATCTAAAATATAACCAAACCCTCTATAAAAGAAATGTAAACCTCCAAGACCTATAACCAACGGTTTGCACTCTCTTATGTTCTGTTGTGGATTTTATTGGAAGGCTTCACAGAAAGCCATTTACCTACACCCACATCCTGGGTAGGACACTGCAGTCTGACAAGTGTCTGTCTGGAGAAAGCCACAGCAAAGGCATCATAACCAACATTTGGTGGAAAACAGCCTTTCTTACTAATTCTGTAGCCTCTGGCTACTTCCATTCTGCTTCTCTGATTCCAGGCCTTCCCTGTCATTGCTCCTACGCTGCCCCTTACACACTAGCTGGGACACTGTAACAGAGCTTGCATCTCTAGTGTAACAGGGAGCTGTACAACAAGGAATGACATGGCCCAAATGTTTGTCTAGCTTTCCCATGCAATTCCTGACACTGGCTTCATGGTGCAAGATGCCTCCAGGATCTGACACTGCAATACCCAGCCAAAAATACCCCACTACATTTCACATGGGTGGGTAAGAAGATCATTAGGGAGGGACTTGCTTAGAAGACACCAAATACCGTGTTTGGAAAAGCATTTCAGCATTGGGATATGACCATGTATCTCCACCAGCTGGGAAAAAGGAACTCTTCCCTCTTCCAGGGACACGAGGAAGGTGCAGAAAGGTGTTCAAAGCCTTTGGTTGTGACACAGTGTTAGCAGGCTGCAGGCAAGCATGTGATTCATCATCTGTAAGGTTGTAGCTGAACAGGGTTGCTGGGTTTGCCTTTTTAACAACACGCACGCATGAATTGAATAAAAAAATTGAGACAGGAGGAGGGAGAAGCAGCTGCTGGGGCCGATGGCCACTGATCCTTTCCATGTGAGGGGGTAACCTTCGGTAACCCTGGCCCCATGTCATGTGACAGGGCCAGGAAATAAACCCTGGGCTCTTACCAGCAGTCCTGTGTGTTACACCTTTATTGCAGTGATGACAGGTTGATGGCTACACTGAAAGGTTCTTTTCCTTCAGGGAGTCCTGTCCAATGTTCAGCTTTATCCGTCCATAAATGCTGTCTAAGTAGTGTAGGGTCGCTGGGAAAGGTTCCCGCTGCCCCTCCAACCCCCACTACCACCACCTAAAGACTGTGGCTGGGAAAGGGGCCCCTCACCTGCCTGTCAAAAGCCACTAACTCACTGTCACCACGGCCAGCTTTCTCCTCCCTGGAAGTTGAGACAACTTACCTCCATGGAAGCCTTTCAGAAGGATTGTCCTTCCCTGTCTCCCTTTCCCATCCCACCTACCTCATCCCAATCCAATACACCAAAATACCAGTCAACCTCTCTGTGCTTTTCTTGGATCTCAGGAGAAAATATGGCACAGATGCTCTCATTCTAGACAAGTCATCTGGCAGATTGGAGAATACTGTAGCGATCCCTCTCCTTAGCAGTTTCTCTTCTTTATTTTCCTTTCTGACAATGATATTATTAAGGGCTCTTAATATATTGCAGGGTTACTAGAAACACCGAGCTGCTGCAGGGGTATTGGAAAAAAAAAAAATCAGGAGTTAACAGAAGAAAGAATTGAACTAGGAAGGATGCTAATAGCAATTTGTGAGCTCACAGTTTTTGGAATCCTATTACCCTTTCTTTTATTCCACCCCTCACACCCCCTAGCTCTTTTTTAATTATGACTCGTGGGAAAGGTAAGCTGACCGGTTTGATAATTCTCAGCACCACAAGAAGTGGTAGGAACGAGTTTAAACTGGAGATCCTAAAAGCTTTCTCTTTGCATAAGACGAATTTATAGCTTGGAAACTAAATATTTGTTCAAAGAACTTTTGGAGGTGTTTGAGCACACAGGAGAGATGAAATGGCAGATTAAATATTTCATTTACATGTGATATGCATGGTATTAAGTCCTATCTTAATTCTTCACCTGTTTTCTGAAATCCCTCAACAAACAGAGAACATTTCACCTCGCCATTGTAATTTCGAGCGGCTTTCAGGCTCGGTTAATTATTTTGTGCTCCTGCATGGAAGTATCCTGGGAGGGGAGCAGGCTCTAGTCTCTAACGGGAGCACCGCAGGCTTCAGGCAGGTCGATTCCTTCTTTAGCAGACATTTCCAACGCGCTGCTACTGAATAAGGATGGGGCTTCACCCAGGAAACCAGATCTGGCTCCAGTGGGCATGCAGATGCTCTGGGGATGAGCTCCATAGGAATGGCTATAAATAAAACAAACAAGCAAACAAACAAGCAAACGGCGCTTCCCCCCTCCATAGGAACTCGATTAATTTTCTCCAGTGGGGACAAGTTCCCGTGATTTTGGGGCTTCTAGGTGTTCAGTGCAGCGTTTATTTCTGAGCCATACAACATGGGCTTTATTAGAGCCATTTCCATGCCTGGGGACTTTTTTTTCTTCCTTTTAAACTAGTAACTCGCTAAGCTATCGAGAAACCGTGATCTACAGCTTACTCCACCAAAGCTCTTCTGCACTGTAATTCCTACAAACTGAGCCATCTTGGAATGCATAAATCTGGAAGTCTGCACAACTGCGTGGCTGAGCTCCCTCCTTGCACACACACTTGTGCATGCACACACACACTCCCTTCTTTTTAAGTACCAGCAGGACTACAGAAGACAAGAGAACACTTCTGTGGGAACAGTGATCTGATAACCTCATGCAATCTGCTTTCAAAAGAAATACCCATATTTATCCATAAATTCACGGGACAATTCCAGGGTAGAAAGTAGATGTAAACATCCAAATTTGTAGTCATGTAAACATGCAAATTTGTAGTCCACCCGTATTTTTGTTTATTAGAACAAAAGGTATTCCTACCTTGTACTTCGAATGGAGAGGATTAAAACAGCAGCAAATGTGAGCATTACTGACTTTGGAAAGGGGTTTTAATTCTTTATGCCCTAAATGCCTAAACTTAATATTTTGAGGTGGCACACAAGCTGTGATCATAAAACGAGTTTTACTGGGAAGCCATGTTTACTTCTTGTTTATCGGACTTATTTTAATTCATTCCGGGTAGGTTCCAAGTGCTGTGTTGGAGATTAAAGGCAACTGCACACCCCAATTAGCAGCCAGACCTTTCTAAGTAAAAATATTTCTGAAAGGCGAGATGAAAGTGGAATAATTTCTGTTCATTAACAGTAGAGAGCTGAGGCGGGTTATTTTTCACTAAACGGCTCTACCTTGATTTTGAGCCTCTTAAGATTTAAAACGAGTGACCACGTTAAAAAGTGAAACCCAGAGCAAAAATACCCCTCCAGGAATCGCTTTCGATAGAGCACACGAGCTCTGTAGTTAAAAACAAAAAAAAAGCCATACTGACTAGTAAAAGGTCGGGGCTGTGCAGGACTCCGAGCTCTCCGGCAGAAAATCTAGCTCTGGGGCACTAATCTCTTCGTCTTTCATGCAAAACGTTTCAACTGAAGCCGCGGTGGAGGCCATAAAACCTTCTGCTTCTCTTTAAGCAAGGCAGCAGAAAAAAATCACGCTGTTCTAGGGGGACAGTAAGCTGCGGGGTTGAAAAGATCGCGTTTAAAAGGACTTTACCATCCCTTTCTGAATATGACTCCTCTGTACGAGCGTAAACCCTGCCTTCTGCACACAGTAAGCGAGGGAAGTTTTTCCCTTCGGAGTAATATGGAGTTTATCAGCTAAAAAAATTGAGTAAATAAACCTCGAAACTTTATTCCAGGAGCGTATTTTATACCTGAAAGACTTGTTTTAATTTTCACGTCTTCACAGAGGCCTATAAATCTTACTTTGCACCCGCTTAACCTCTGGGCAGAAAGAAAAAAGAGGGGGGGAGAAGAGTCGGCCACTGCAAAAACACAGCCCGCCTAGCCCCGACACGGCGGCGATGGGCCCAGCAGAGCCCCGCGCTGCTGCCCGCGTTCCGGAGCGGGCGCTGCGGGGCACGGCGTGGTGCTGTGCCCACGGACTTTCCCGTTTGCCCGCAGCCTCTCTTGCCAGGCGGCTGTTAGCAGAGCTCTCCCCGGTGCCTCGACCTTGGCAGTCCTGTTGTCCCCTCCCCGCTAACCCCGGGGTAAATCTCCGGCGCCTCCTGTTAGCTTTCTACTGAGTAGAAAGCCGGGGAAGGCGAGTCACCCACCCGGGTTAAACCTCCCCCAGGATCCCGACGGGGACCCCGATGGCTCATTTATTTACCGTCACTGTTTTGCTAGACAATGCTCGCTTCCCGAGAAACTTCGAGCGTCTTGGCTGCATATAGTTTGCAATATATTTGAAAATACCCCATCTGCCCCTCGTTTCGGCCAATCGTAACACCTCTTTGATTGGAAGGAGAGAAAGCTTAGATCCTGTCTTTTATTGAAACCAGCGAAGGACCTTGGGAAGAGGGAGAGGGAGGGGAGGAGAAAATGGGAGGGGGAGCAGGGCTTGGGGGGAGCCGTCGGTCTGCGTTAGTCACATATCCACTTTGTCAAGAGGAGACAGTGCCGGTGCGTGCAGCGCACATGTTTCGGGGTCCCCATGTCTGCGGAGCCGGGATCCCGCCGGAGCCGCCGCCGACCCCCCATCACCTGCTGCCCGTCAGCGGTGCCCTGCGCGGAGAGCCGCGGAGAGCGGGGCAGGGCAGCCGGGCCCCAAGCAGCGACGGAGCTGCCGGCACCTGCGCGGCCCCGCGGCCCGCCCGCAGCCGAGAAGATTAGGACGAGACTAAAGATACGGGTTTATCTCCGGCTCGCCGGGGCGGTTCCTTGCTCTGACAGCCGAGGGAAAGGACAGGGGTGCAGGGTGACTTCTGTAGGAAAGCTTTCCTTGTAGAGTTGAAACTGCAGCACATCTTCAATAAAACATCTTTTCAAACAGACACGGTCCCCAAATCTCCAAACAGCGCTCTGAGTGTATAGGCGTATTGGCTCGTACACGTGAATGCGAGAATACGCACCACTCTCCCTCCTGCAAGTGGCCCTTCCCGCACGTAGAAGACTTCCCTTCTTCACTTTGCCCTTATTGGTATGTCGTGTCTTGATATACCTTAAACATCAGCCGCGAAAGAGGTTTTTTTCGGGGGATCTTTGCTGGAGGCGAATTTCTTGGTCTCAAGTAGCCCCTGTCCTCTGCACGGAAAACAGCGTGATACAATAATTGCAGGACTGTATCTTCAGCACAAATCCGAGCCCAGAGCGCAGCCCACATCCTGGTCCCTATTCCGTCTGCCCCGTGAATCGGGTGTTTGTGCTAGCCTATGTGAGTGCTAGTTATTCTGGGCTGAACAAAAGTCTCCATCAGCTCCTGAGGGCGTGACACTGGTGGGAGCAGTGAAAACGGTTCCTTGTGGGCTCCCTGGCTACTAGCATGAAGGGCAAACTGTCTGTGGGATCAAGTCGCCTTGGCCGCTTGAGGAGCGGCAAGGAAGATGGGCAAGAGACACAGGAGAGGGGGGGTGGCGGGGAAGGATCGCGCTGCCATTCCCACTCCCAGGACCCACGCGAGGGTTATCCCCGTGGTCGGCCGGCAGAACCTTCCACTGCCACCCCACGTCGGTGCTCAGCGGGATGGGATCATTTTGCTTCCCACCCGGCTTCGCCCTGCCCAGCTTTCCCAGCTCAAGGATGTAACTGAAGAAGCTCCTTAAGCCGCTGATTATTATTATTATTATCAACATAATAATTATAATATATGATCACTATAATAATTCTTATCATTAATAATAAATCTACTGGTAATATATTATAATAATTATTATGATACTGTTATTTATTCGTGGGTTTTTAGGGGAAGGAGAGAAGCAAGAGATCCCACCACCTGATCCATGTAGCTTAGAAACTACCCGCAGAATTAGGCAGGATGTTGGAGAAATGTTTGACTACTATTTTCCGAGCTAAAGCCTTTTCCCATACTCTTTCCTTTGATGCTGTGATCCGTCTCACGCTACTACAGAGAAAATAACGCTAAATTGCTTCTCTTTCCATAGCTTTTCGAGTATCTCTCCTTCTTGCAGATTAAAATGACTGGCTGCTGAGGGGAAAAAAAATCACAAGACTGTGAAAGGAATAAAACTCTAAGTCCATAAAGATGAAATGTAACGAGTATGTTGAATACATAGCGCTGCTATATAACAGTTTCAATTAGTTGAGTAAGTCCTCTGTAACGTCTTGTAAAGGTGTAAGGACACGTTTACAGTATAAGCAACATAATGTTCTCAACTGTACGAGTTAATTATTTCCAGATTTTTTTTTTTTTTAGAAGTGACTTTCACAAGTAAAGCCTCTGTCCGGGTATAAAACAACTGCTGTATTTTTCTAACATTAAACATCTTGAGTTCGTAATTAGAAGCGGAGGAGACACCGGACAGTTAAATAATTAGACCCGGGGATTTTAAAGGGAGGGAGAGAGAGAACACCCTTTTGCATTTCAGGGAGCCGCGATTATGGCGACCATGTCTCCTTCGCTCAGATTTATCTCGCTCAATAACAACAGTACATAAGGCAATAACGCCGCCTGGCACAGCCCAGGCACGTAAGGCGGTTGTGTGTAACTGGTGGCCGGGCCGGGGGGGAGCGGGGAGCAGAGCTTTTCGCTCCTACAATTCACGAAATCCCAACTTTCTTTCTTTTTCTTTTTTTTTTTTTTTTTGTGAAAGTGCTGATTTCTCACTCAGCGCCTCCAAACTTCTTGAAACGACCGAAGTAAAGTCTCAGGCGTGTCGCAAGGTCCGTGCACGACCCCAGCTCTTTGCGCCAGCGGCGTTACTCCTCTCCCCACACCATTTCCCGACCATCACCAACATATCCCGACCCCCCGACCCCCTCTGCTCTGCCATTGATCCCGTGGGGAGCGTCCGTGGGGCTGGGACAAACCCCAGGAGGAAGGTGTGGATGTTCTTTTCGGTTGCCTCCTGCCGTGCTTCCAGGGCTGACTGTCCGCTCACTCTCTTGCATTCTGTGCTGTGAAGGTCGCGAGTACTTTGTTCCCGAGGAACTGAACTTGTCCCCACTCCCGAGTGGAGCCGAAATCTCATCCGTTCCCCAGTGAGACTTAGCTACCTACCTGGAGTCGTCTATTTCTAACCAAAACACGAGCTGCCTGAAACCGCCTCCCTCCTGCCAGCTCTCCCTTAAAAATTATCCCATATTTAATCATATTTTAATTTTCTGCAGAGCGGGTGTAAAGTCTTCGTGGGTCAAAGCGGAGATGAAAAGGAAGAAAAAAGAAGGATGGGATTTCCCATGGTTAGGCCTTTCTTATAACTGAGTCCAGGACCTAAAACTCCATGCAAAAAGTTTGGCTTTAGCTCCCTGCGCTCCACAGCCTCCAAGACAAGCATAAGCCGAGGCTGGGCAGGGATACATTGGTAAAAATCAACGCAAAATTTAGTTGTCACTAATTTTGATTGGCAATAAAAAGGCCCACGAATTCCCCTCTCTTGTACGTGTTAACCCAAAGTTGTCTGATTTAAAACCAGGTGCTAGCAGTGGAGCAAATAAAGACTTCCAGATTTCTCTTAAATGTACATACATTATTTGTTAAGGGTTTTTTTTGTTCGTGAGGAACCAAGCTCAGGCTCACTTTGGGCTAGTAGGGGGTGCTCGCACCGCACTGGGACCAGAGACAAAGTCTGTAGAGGATATTTTTTTAACCCCCCCCTTTATCAACTACAGCATAACTTTTCGCAGAGTCCTCATGAAGAAACATTCAGACGTTCAGAATCGCTATCCGAGCTCCAAGGGAAACCTTGGAAATTTAATTTTTAAAAAAATTATATGCACATATGTATGCGTACGCACACATACACATATATAAGAAAACTTGTCTAGATTCCTGTACGGATCGTTATACACAGACATAATCCCAGGAGAGGCAGAGCGGTGCTTAACAGAGAGGAACGCTCTCCCAATCTTGTGGGAAGCCTGGAGCTAGCTGACATAACTAAGAATCCTGTGAGCCCTGATTTTGGGTTTTGGATTTCTCTGTGTTTCTCTCTCCTCCTTTCTTTTTTTTTT